>JAOVYX010015745.1:0-26765 GCA_035668315.1 Drosera spatulata | reverse complement strand
TGACCAACTTTGGATCCCTATTGATTAACATTTTTAAGTAATCATACTTGGATGTCGATAGGCATAACTTAATCTCCTTGATGATTATTTCGTTGATAGATTAAGAGTCTTAGAATACTTAAAAGGATTTTAAGCGTAATTGGTGATAGTTCCAAGCAATTTGATATTCATTTGTCATGAAAGATTACGCTAGCCGTGAACAACATTTCTCCTATCCATATGATCAGAAACTCAATCACATATATATCTAATTTGACAATTCTATATTTGACATGATTAACGGGTAGTTGCACTTATATCGTTCAAATTGTTCAAACAAGATGGGACAAAACAATCTTTTAACCCCACCCCTTAGTTGTCACCATTTTAAGAATCAAGATATGATTAACAAGAACGGAAAGTAAATAAAACAGAATGCATATGCAGCAGAAAGCAATTAACTAACTTGATGCAAAAGAAATGTGAAACCATAAATTCATACTCCATTTACTAACCTTGAGCCGAAAGAACAGATCTCATTCTCATGCATCATCCACCCTAGACAAGGAGAAGTCAAAATTAAAGGGAATCCCAATGACAGAAGCCTCCACCACCGCACCAGGTTGACTTGTCAGTATACAATAATCACAAATTTCAAAAATGATATTGGCAATCTTTTCTCGATAATTTTTTATTTTAATCATTTTTTATTCGATATAATTAATTTAATGATAAATATCTCAAATTAACGAATATTAGGATAAATATTTAACAAAACCGAGAAAACGACTACCTCTAACCAATTTTACCACTTCGACGCATTTAAAACCTCCAGCTGCCTGTTGCCTTCATATAAACCCACCCAACTCTGCACCAAACAAGAAATCACAGCACAGACCCAGTTAAAAAAGAAGAACAGAATAGTAGTAGAAATCACAAAATTAATACCCCTTTGGCTGCTACCAGAGAAGAACAGAAGAGAAAGAAACACAACAGAAGAACACAGAACAGCACTCACTCATCTCCCCTTTTCTTTCTATTGCTCTCATTATCAATCCCATTTCGTCTCGATCCTTTCACACTCTCTGCATAGATAGAAGAGAAGAAAGCCAGAAAGCGATGGATGATTATACCTGCACATCAGTCGACCATCAATGGAACCTCCTCTAAAAGGCCCTTCTTCGACCTTTCTCTACTAATCATCATCATTTCCATATTCAACCGCACCCTTCTATCCTCTCCCTTTTCAGCTTCAGTCTTGTGAGAAAGCTTTGCAGCAATGGTGACTGGATGGAGGAGAGCCTTTTGCACATCTGTTCAAAAAAATCATGAACCCAACATTGCTCATGATGACAAAAGCGATATAGTTCAGACACCGCGGGGCGATGCTGAGAGTCGTGATGGTGGTGGTGGAGGGGGTAATAATCGGAGTCCGAGATTCGGGTTCAGATTCTTCTCTTCTTCGTCCACGGGAAGCAATCCATCGACTCCACGAATCAATACCCCGGCCGTTTCCACTCCGGTGACTGCTCCGGCTACTCCTGTATCGGAGTCTCCGGCAAGGGAGACCCCGCGGCTACAATGCAAGACTGGAAGAAGAACTATGTTTTTTCAGCGATCGGCTGCTTCTACTCCATCCTCTCCTCGATCTCCTTCGCCCGTTGCGCTCCTCAAGAAAACTCTCCGTTTATTAAAGGTAGACAAAATTTCATCAAACACATTAAGATATCGTACCATATTTGTTGATTTGATTGAGTTCATGGTCTAGTTTGTTCTTGTTTTGGTGTTGCAGACAAGATGCGGAGTATGTTCACAGAGCATCAAGACAGGACAAGGCACGGCCATTTTCACGGCAGAGTGCTCTCACGTCTTCCACTTCCCGTGCTTGGCGGCCACCATAGCCAAGCACGGCGGGTTGGCCTGTCCGATCTGCGGAGCGAAATGGAAGGAAGTCCCACTCCTCACTGTCCACCACAAGCAGAAACCAAAACCTGAAACACAGACAAATAACAACAAGAGCGACAACAACAATGGGAAGAAATTCAGCTTCAAAGAATCGGCATCGTTCGAGCTCAAACTCTACAACGACGATGAGCCATTAACGTCTACCACGTCCGGTGGAGGCAGCCGGTTCAATCCGATTCCCGAATCTGATGAGAACGAAGATGCTGGAGCAGACGACGAAAGCCTAGGTTCTCAATCAAACCTGATCTCACCAAGGAGCGAATCGAAATCACACAGAGACATCGAGGTGAAGATCTTACCAGACGCAGCCGTGGTTTCCGTCGGCCGGAGCCACGAGACATACGCGGCGATCCTCAGAATTAAGACCCCGCCGGCACCGTCCCTCATACGCCGGGCGCCGGCGGATCTCGTCGCGCTCCTCGACCTCGGCGGCACGATCACGTCCCTTAAGCTCCAGGTCATGAAGAAAGCGATGCGATCCGTCGTCTCCTCCTTATCATCCCTCGACCGGCTCTCGATCGTCGCCTTCTCGTCATCGTCGAAACGCCTCCTCCCTCTCCGCCGCATGTCCCCCGTCGGCCGCCGATCCGCTCGCCGCATCATCGATTCCCTCATCGGTAACCACGGCTCATCCTCCGTCGTCAACGACGCGGTGAAAAAGGCCGCCAAGGTCCTCGAGGATCGCCGAGAGAAGAATCCTGCCTCCGCCATCTTCCTCTTCTCCGACAACGACAACAACTCCTCCAATCAATCCTCGCCATCGCCACCGCTGGTGTCGTCGAGTAGGTATTCGACTTCCGATTTCCCTCTCCATCTCATCAGCACCACTGCACTATCCGCCTCTTCGGCGGCGGAGGAAGCATTCATCAACAGCGTTTCCAATCTCCTCACAGTCGTCGCATTGGATCTGAGACTCCAGATCCGGTTCACTGCCGGTTCAACACCGGGTCAGATCGTGTCCATCTATTCCCTGGCGGGCCTGGCCGGGCCAGTGAGTCCAGGTTCGGGGAGGCTAGGGGACATGTACGCGGACGA
Source organism: Drosera spatulata (assembly GCA_035668315.1). Classification (NCBI taxonomy): domain Eukaryota; kingdom Viridiplantae; phylum Streptophyta; class Magnoliopsida; order Caryophyllales; family Droseraceae; genus Drosera; species Drosera spatulata. Next base: position 23,786 of record JAOVYX010015745.1, on the reverse strand, counting down.
GGAGAGGGAGATGATGCTGGAGCTTCGGGTTCCGTCGGGGTTGATCTCGGCCCGGCACGTGATCCACGTGAGATCCTTTTTCAAGGGCCCACTGGGGGAGGAGATTGTGAGGGGAGAGGAGAGGGCTGTGGCGGTGCCACGTGTGCAGGGGATTAGATCGTCGGACCCGGTGATCCGACGGCTGAGGACTTTGTTCATGGCCACGAGGGATAGGGATAGGGACGTGGCAGTGGGGCCCGTGAGTGTGGTGGAGGCGAGAGAGGAGGTGATGACGCCGACGTCGGCGTGGAGGGCGGCGGAGAGGCTGGCGAAGTTGGCGGTGATGAGGAAGTCGTTGACTAGGGTCAGCGATTTGCACGGATTTGAAAATGCCAGATTCTGATTTTTATTTTTTTTGTTTTGAGATTTTAGTTTTTGATTTTTTTAATGGGTGACAAATGACTTACGGTGAGGTGAAAACAGTTGTATGGATGTGAAAACTGTGATTGATGGGAGCAGGGGAACGGTGAAGTTTGGGGTTTGTGTGGAGTGTGATTGTATTCATTTACTGATGATGAGATGAAAGGGAGAAGATACTCCGTATTTGGGTATACGCGGAGAATAAGTGTGCAGAATCTTCTATCTGAATCAATCAATCGGAGTTTTCCTACCAGTGATTCCATCGATATAATAGTCATCTACGCTGCTACTACTCGTAAGTGACTTTTATCAGTAACGTTAATTGCTTCCATCTCCTCAGTTTGATCGACACGATCAGTTGCCATAGATTACATCCAGGTGTATTTATTTGATGTTAATTTTTTTCTCAATAACATCGAATAAAAACTTATTTTTTTTAAAAAACATTTTTAACTTTATTAAAAAAATCGTTTTTTAGAAAAACGAGTTCTGAACAAATAAAATCGTTTTATGAGAAAGCGATTTTCTGATGATGTGATGCCACTTTTTCAGGAGACAATTTTAATTGTTAAGAACTCGTTTTTACAGGAAGCAATTTCTTCAATAGATTAAAAACGTTTTTTGAGGAAGAGAATTATTCTTGAACGTTACTAAAAAAAACAATGACGATTACATCCGTTTCCCTTGAATTATCTTCTAAATTGTCATTCGGCAGAGTTGTATACTGCTCAATAATAATCCATCCAGTCCACTGTCAACTACAACATGATGAAAGCCGAGATGCAATAGTTGGGACGATAAACCATCCAGTATTATTCAAGTTTAGACTCCAGAATGGGATGGTGTCCTTTTGTTCTACAGGGGGATGGGCTCGGCGGATTTAACAATACTCATATCCATCCCATACCCGTTTGAAATGTTGCGCTGACTCAAGGCTCATTACCTCAATCACTGCAAACTTAGGGTTACTGAACCAAATACTTCCATATCGATTTTTGTAATACGGCATCTTCAAAATTCATTCATGAAACATATATAGCAATGAAGTCTACATAACAATCCATTTTCAAGACAGGTCTCATTGAGTTTAATCGAGTCGGCGTTTTCTTCCCTTTTGGTCCTCTCTACATGTTGGTTTCACACCCTATGTTCGCTAATGATTGTAATGGGGCTCAATGGGCCGGTCGGCCCAAAATTTATGATGGTATCACCCGGGTGGGGTAGCTTTTCCGTCAATACTTCCACTGAGAGGACCATGCCAATGCCAACCGCCAAACCCCTTTGCAAGAGAAGATGACAAGTTCCTGTCAAACTTTGACCTTGAATATAATATAGAATTACTAGGCATCATATTAAATATGACATTTTGTTTGTCATTTTCATGATGTAAGAAACTTATATCATTAACATCAGGTTGAAATACATAATTTAAATTATCATTAGTATCTCACAATAATTTTTCAAAAAATAATGTTTAATTGTCCCATGACATGAGTCAAACTTCGACGAGTTAAATTTCGTATCGACATGTGTGTTTTCAAACCGTTACAAATAATTCATTCCATGACTTTATGGTTTTCTTTCTTCGATTTAAAATTTAGTCGGCACACACTGAAGTCGAACATCCACATCCATCAACTTGTGAGAATCCATATTTTCAGATTACACCATCGTTAATCGATCATACAATATGGTGTGGAGACAGGCTTTCATGGCTTGCACCTTAACTCGATTTGTCTGGCTTTTTGTTTACCTGCTAGTATTTGGTGTTTAAGCACCAATGAAGGTAGTATGAAAAGGACATGAAGTTCAAGAGTACATGATGGGATGTTAAGCAAAGAATACCTGATCAGACCGGATTATACAGATATTCGGCAGGGTTATGTATCTATGCCTCTGCCTTCATGTTTTGGTTTCGGGTACAATTGCCTCTAATTGAAGGTCATATCAATAGTTCATTCCCATCTTGAATAGCATCGGATTCACGAACAGTTCAAGCACGGCATGGTGACTGATCACTGGGGAAGGAGAACGATAGCGCGACGACAGAATTGAAAAAGAAATACTCACATACCTCGTCAACCTCGAGCCGCATCTCCTTGAGGTTGAAAAGCAATCATCCCTGTTCTCTAAACAGCAGGAAAACGAGCAAGCTAAACATATACACAGGTGACCAGGCTACGTGCAAACAAATATTCATTGCTATACATGAACAACGAAGTACTTAAACTATAGACAGATTGTCTTGGACTGAAGGATCATATCAAGAAGTAAAAGAACAAAGCATGGCACAGGCGTCACAAGGAACTTGATGCCAAGACTCTGGACGCCGAACTTGGCTTACAAGGAGAGCATTCATGGAAAGAATGTCTATTTACATCTTCCATTCACAAGAGAGCAGCTTACACAAACACTAAACCATCATCCTTCTCTGAAACTGATAACTGATACACAGAGTACAAGTACTAGATGTAGCTATTGGACATGATCATATGTCCACGAGACATGGGAAGACGAACCAAAAGCATACACTGAAGTTCAAGTGAAGAAATCAGAAATGCAACTGTTTGCACTGGGAAGCGTCGATCTCGGTGGGACAGTACGGGCATTTGAAGGACTTCACGCTGTTCTTGGAAAGCTTGTGGATGGAATGCTTGCACAGAACGTGGCCACATGACATCAGCATCGGGGGATTCTCATCAGTAGCCTGGTCTCGACTCACCGGACACACAAATATGGTATGAAACTGAAATTCCCGGTCCAAATCTACAGGCACTGGTAGCTGCTTCATGGTCTGCCATTCATTTTTCTTACTAGTCATCACACTCATCAGCTTCAGAAGAGTGGGAAGCCCTTGAACCCCGGCTGCGACAGTCACGCTCAGTGGACTCTCGAAAGACTGTCCTAGCAGATCACAGAAACGGCGGGTCAGCTCTTCGGATAACTTGTCCCAGTGGGTTGGAGACAGCAGGTCAGCATATGGAGAGGATTCTAGCCTTTCAGCAAATAGTATGCAGCCCATCATCTTGCTGAATTCGGCTTGGTGGGTGTCGAAGAACGGTGTGAGGTGGATCCTAGCATACTGCAAGGCCGGGTCCCTACCCTGTTTCTGCAAAATTTCAATGTATTCTTGTCTGTGAAGCTTGAGCTCAAGATCAGAACCAGTTTGTTTGAGCTTTTCGCTGTTCGTCGTAGCCCATTTCAGGGCGGGGCCAAGATCCCTCGACTTCATGGCGCCAAGAATATAGTACATCTCGACAAAAGAAGATTTCATGCCAGCAACTCCCTCCTCCCCAGCCTCGTTAGTGAAGCAGTCCCCGATATCAAACATCCCTTGCCTATAGAGATGGCTGGCAATGATCTGGTTAACAGTGTGGAAATCCCAATCAACGTTTCTGCATGCTTTTGATATGTCTGGGTTGAAGGATTTCTCCAGTTGCCTCGCGAACTTGGTCAATGCAATGTTCAGCTCTTTTTGAGGACCTTCTAATTGACTGAGAGGAGCCATATCCTTCAACTTGGCTTTGAGTTCTAAGAGGAGCGAGTGGTGATCCGAGGCAGTAGCATCGCTGGCCTGTAGTTTCACCAAAGTCTGTTCAATTTCCTGGATGATCAGGTCTACTGTTTCATGGCATTTCGAATAACACAGCTTTTGTTTCTTGATGGCATGGTCGAATCCATCCTTGACAGTCTTCAGCTCCATCTTGAAATCTTTTACCCTTGAAAAGCACAGTTATCTGCAAATATTACCTCATCAAAAAACATGCAGCAGTTACCATAGATGCATCCAAGCCGGCAATCACAGCACTAGCAATTTCAGGGGGTAAGGTATTATTCAGGAAAAGTCAGGAACTTAAAAAAGGGGATCAGTTTCTCTCAGAAGTTATTTCCCTTGTTCCAATAACGTCATCATCTCTCACTATAATGTTTTCATGTTAAATGTAGAGGAAGTTAAGACTGGATTACACAGCAGCACAGGGCTGTCATATATCGAAGCTTCAATATGCAAGAATTAGCAGCGTGACTGCTTATCCATACAAGGCTACAAGCATCACCATTTCACTCAGCACATGCTCCATTCTAATCATAGAATAAGATAGTAACGCATTGAGAAAGGATTCACTCATCCCTTACTGTAGTAAAATTTTGAAAGCTACTGTCCCAGCATAATGAATATTCTTCCAATCTAGCACACTACTCAACTAGGACTACCTTGTTTCCAGCATTAAATTACTTAAATACTCGATGGAAAATGTTTGCATAGCTATACTTCATACGGACTACTTATAAAAATGCCAACAGATCATAGCAGTCAAAGCGTCGCCATGGCGTCGTGGCGCTCGAGAGTGAATGCCATGCTCACTCGCTTCGTTGACTACAACAAAGCCAAGGCAAGAAAGCTTTATACTATTATTTAGATATAAATATATAATGATATTTAACATTTCATACAAAATATTTTCACTACATGGCAACGCCATGGCATGGCGATCGAGGCATGACAACTATGCAACAGATACAATAAGAGAAAATCCTGATCTTGCCCTTACAGGATGAACCATTACATCAAGGTCTGGGAACTTTCCATTTTCTGTTCGATTTGAACAACATAAACCTTGAACAGGGTCAGTAACCTTATGTCTAAACTAAAATGACTTTGATCAGAATGCAACAGGGTTAAAGGGAACACTTGATATCAAATTCAGTAGGAAAAACACAATTCAAAAAGGAAATGAAAGACAACACAGATTCCAACCAAAAGTCTAAAAAAGGAAAACAGAAAAGAGCTTTGAGCATATTTGATCGAGGATGGCTTTAATTTCTGTGCATGTACACAAAATTTCTAGATGGGGCTGCCCCATAATCAGCATGCAACCACAATGCATACTCAAGCTGTATATTCATCACTCACTTCCAGCCTTTTTACTTGACTTCAGAGGACCGGAAAGTGATTCAAGTAAATGAGTGTCTTCAGGCAGTTCTTCCTTGTTCACTCACACAGCATCGATGAAGCTTAACGACTCAAAAAACAATCTCAGGCTCACCCAGTTAGACCCCAACATCATAAGTCTTCCCCTCCAGACACAATTTTGTATTAAACGCAAAGCTCCCGTAGTGTATCTAATGATGCAGCCGCAAACGACACATCCTCATATACTTAATTAGGTTAATTCATATCTATTACCAAGCTCTAGTCATTTCTCTTGAAGACTTTCAATTATCATAGCATCGAAACAGATTGTTATGGACCTGTGGTAAGCCTAAATTTCTAACAGCTAATATTGCTGACCCAACTCCATAAAATATGGCTATACACCCAACATAAAAAGAAAGAAGTAAAAAACCTTTGTACAAAATTGAGAAAACCTATGCATATATTTACGCGCACACATTCAAGTTAAGAGGAAAAAAAATTAAAAGCTCGCCTAAGTCGCCTTGAATGTAGCTCATCCTGTGTTCAATCAACCACCCTACAAACCTTCCAAAGAGCCACTGAAGATTGAATTTCATGACCCTCTATTTTGGAATAGAAATATAGCCGCCACCTTAAGAGATCATAAAAAAAATAAAAATCAACTGACTCCTTCCTTGCTGTAAACTTATTACACTGTACTCGTTCTATTAAGAATTAGTAGCACACTCCCCCTAACCGAAGGCAGATGGCCAATAATTCAAAAGGAAACAGAAAGACAACACGACCGTCTTACAAATATGAAAATTTGAGCAAACAAGCTTACAAGTGAAGAATTGAACTAGAGAAATGTCGATACGAATCGTCTCCTATTCTCTACCCACTCACAGGAAAATAGATCTTGGTGAACAAGAACCTCTGATCCTATTAAAGATGAACCCCTTCGAACTCTGACAAGGACATTGAACGAAATGACAATGAAAAGCAAAGAATGAGAAGAATCAAAAGTTCCACGAGGCTAACAGATTGCTCCAACTTGAACTAATATTAAAAAGAGGATTCGAAGGTTCATTTCATCCATTTTGCTGAAACTGTGATCAAGATGAATGGCAAATACTAGTACTCTCAGATTCTAAGAATCTCAGGCCTATCATTCACATCAAGATTCAAGACAGACATCAACTAGACCAGAATATTAGAACTCATGGTCATCGTCTTGCCGATGAGAAATAGAAGGCTTTAGCTAATCCCACCATCAATGAAAAGATACAACACACAATGAATGAAACAAGAAAATCACTAGCTTTAAGACATGAAAATACGCATGTTTTCTTATCAAGAAATGTTGAGACGAGCACAACAGGATCGCGATTTATCCGAAAAAAAAGATCAAGAGGTCCAATTATACTAACCCCGAATCCCAATTCTTGACAAAAACCAACAGACAACAAAACATTTCACGTAACCATGTGATTACCCTCACACAAATAATAAATCATTACAATCACCCTAACCCGATTCGCGATAACCAGTCCCGACATTTCGGACCAAAAGAAATTCACAACGAAATCAATAAACAGAAACCACCAAGAAATGAATCACAAAGGACAACAGAAATCCCTAAAATAACGAATTCGAACCTTTTTCACGGGATTTGAGCGGTTCCCTCGATCTGATCACCAACGACGATCTATAACAGAATCGCCAAATGAAATCGATGAATCAGAAAAAAAACGAAAGTGAAGAGATCGGATTCGAAGATGAGACAAGAGAGCAAAGATCGGAAACCTGATTGATTGACAGATTGAAGAGGAATTGGAGGATCGATTTGAGTTCGCCGATTTGGTGTGATCTTATCCGAAACTCGATGAAAAAGTAACCCTAATTTTGCAATTTCATCGCGATTTTTCTTCCCCTTATCACTTTTGTCGTTAAGCAGCAGGTGGAAAGTAAAAGGGAAAAGAAAAGCGTGCCAGTTTCATCAATTACTCTACATAAATTAATATATATTATCAAAAATAAATATGTTATATAAATTATAATATTTTTATTTTAAATAATTTTAAAATAAAAAAAATCAAAGTATCCTTATTTTATATCACATCATTGTTTTATTATTTTTTTCTTTTCATTCATTTATAATTTGTTCCACTCATTCATAAAGATATAAAGATAAAATATCATCGTAATTTATCTGAGACGCAGGGAATATAACTTTCAAAATATATGAAAAAATAAAATAAAAAGGTTATTACTAGAAAATAATGATGATCAACATCATGAGAAAAAAAAAACGACTTTTGTATGCAGACTGCTACCCCCTCATATCTTCTTTTAAAAAAATAAAGATTCTAATTTTTTGAATTTTGAATTTTTAAAAAAATATGAGGAAACAACAACTTGCAGACAGTAAACCGTAAATAAAAGCGTCAAGCTTCAAGTAGAAGAATTCGTATTTCGTGGGTTTTTTCGTGTTTTGTGCGATTTTGATAGAATAATTCATGTAGGATGGATGTTGTAATATTTATCTTATTTGGATATTCAATAAAAATATAATTTTTTATAAGAAATAACATAAAATCAGTTATAATATATTCACTAACTTTTTCTATAATAAATTATATTTTTAATATTATTCAATATAAATTTTATACATACATAAATTTTTAATTCAACTCGAAATGTTATAATTTTTTCATGAAGAGAATATTTATTAGGAACAAAAAACTATTTTCAATCGATTTGCGGGTTATCTATAACCAAACATCGAGCAACAACAGCCATATTTCAAACTAGGTTGTACATGTCTATCACACTTGACCATGAAGGCTCCAGGCATACTAGGAGGAAAAAACATCAACATAGAAAGTACTGCAACCACGTCATCCATCATTTAAGAGGGGGGCTAATCACCCCCTTACCCCCACTTTTTATCATAATTTGATCACTATCCCTCTTTATACAACTTAACATTTTGTTTCATCAAAAAAAAATTAAGTATTTATAATTTTTATTTAATATAAGAAATAAAAATATTAGATATAATATTATAATTTATATAACGATGTCTATCAAATGAGACTAATATTGTATTGAAAAAGTTAAAATTTTCAAATAATTTTTTGATTCAAATTATTTTAATAATGTATAAATCAAACGACACTTATTATTTTGTAACATCTTAACTTTTGATATTGTGAGACAAAGTTTGACTTGTATCGTAAAATGATCAAATATAATTTTTTATAAATTTGCAGTAAAACATTTGTAATTATTTAAGTCAAGTACATTAACCGCATGCGTAGAAGAATCAAACATCATTTAATAATAAAAAATACATATTTGTATAAAAATATTGGGACAAAGAGAGTATATTTTCATTATTTTCATAATACAATTTATTTTAAATAATAAATGTTTTTTTATATAAATATACATACTTTTAATATCGACATCTCTTGTCCTTGTTTATTTTTTGAACCTATTATTTTTTTTATTATGTCTCTATTATTTACATTTCTATTTTTGTAATACATATAATAATTCTCTACTTCATAATTTTAGAATATATTTTTTAGTTTATTGAAAAATATGTGTGTTTAGAACTAGAAAATGACCGCATGTGTAAGGGGTAGGACTAGGTTGGGGTGGGGTGGGTAGGGATAATTATATCATTAGACGAAGGGGTGAGATTTGAGAGATGTGAATAGATAAACTGGATTGTTGATCAGGGGATATCAGTACAAATGCAGAAGTCATCGTCGCATTAAAATCACATAACGAAAAAGATGGACCCCCCATTTTTGGGTCATTGAAAAGCACGTAAAAAGATAGTAAACCAATGACAACAACATTGAAAATGAAACGTAGAAATATCTTCCTATACATAAGGTGCTGCAACCATAGGTTCATTGGAGCCAATATCTCGGTCGACACTAAGCACTGTTAAAAATAAAAGATGATAGGAACATGATACATCTCAATCCCGAGGGGCTAGACGACGACATATTACATACAATATCTAATTCTCTGTAATGCCATGGAACACAGGTTCACAACATCTAAACTATTACATGTAATGCATTTTCGTGTGCAAAACACGGGAATCCGGCTTACGACACCACAAGTGCCCGAAACCGGTGACCCGTAAATGATGACTACAATCCCTCACAGCATCTGGAGTTTGTACATGATAGTTTATCTTGCATCTGCATTTCAAGTATCGAACTTCTAAGGACTCGAGATGATATTCCATGCCGAAAATTGATAGACATTACAAACATCGCATATTCTTACATTGATTCTATGCATGGAAAGGATGAGTTCATAGCAGGTCCCATTGACCCCATCGACGCTCTTGGACATCCTGCAAAATGCAGCGAATTCTGTTATGAACCAAGCTATTAATTGTTACATAACAAGAGGAAAAAGACAAGGAAAGAAGTGACAAAAGAAAAAATGAACATGATTTTTAATAAAACAACAGAGTCTCTCGTATAACTAATCTCGTTCGGTTTGCAAGAAAACATGACATTAGACATACCCACTTCGGCCTCAACTTCTCAATGGTTACCAGCTAACTTGTCTAGAAGTTCAAGTGTGACTACCTAAACATGATTCATAAAGCTCCACAAGGAAAAAAATAGGAAGATGGCATACTCCATGTTGGAGTCAAATCAGATGAACTCATTACGAGAGCTGCAACAATATTTACCTCGGTATTCCAAGAAGCTTGCTTTAGAAGTACGCCAGTTTGCTTGTTAAATCAAAGCATCTCCACAACAATTATGGCAAATCTCGTTCTTCTTGGTGTTTCATGTTTTGCCAAACAAGCTATGCGGGTTCTGCAAGCTTAAGACGTGACAAAGAGTTACTCAAGGATTCTGCTGTCTCTAACACTTCTTTTTTTTCTCCATCAGCTTTATCTTTGTCGGTTGTAGAAGTTGACAATGCATCCTCATCCTTGATTTACAGCTCAATGTCACAGACGGGCTAATTTAAGAAGTTATCTTTGAGGAATTGTCTAGAGTTCTTCACAATTCCATATTTTTCTAGGATTCTCCGGAATTCTCTAAAATTTTCTACAATTAGAAAGAGTTTTCTAAAGAATTCCTTGTACATATCTTAGGGGAAGAGTCTAGAAGACTCTTATTTATTCTTACGAGAAGAAGAGTATGGAAGAGTTTAGACCATAAAGCCTAGACCCTTCCATGAAGATGTATATAAAGGGATGCAAGGCTCATTTGTCAAACCACCCCAAGAAATCCCAAGACATCCCATTCTTGTAAGCTCAAAGCTTTGAAAACCCTCAAGCGTTCTTAATACAAGTTTGTTTCCAATTTCAAACTCTCTTACGTTCTCAAACATTACCTTTGGATGACGAGTTAGGCTAAGCTCGAATGAAGGAGTGAGTAACTTGAGTGTCGCACGGGTAGCGAAATTCTAATCCTGTGACAAGTGGTATCAGAGCAGGTTCGTACGAGAGATGACGGATTTAAGCGTTGTCGAGCATGGAATTTCCGAGGAGGTGAACACCGCAAATATAACCATACGCAAAAGAAGGGGAAAGTCGAAGGATGTTCAAGCGGCCATTGAGTCATGACTCTCGCGGGTGGAAGAGATCGTGGCTAAGATGGCGGATCTGTTGGAGAAAGATGTGCCTAACAAAGATATTATCGAGGCTCGGGAGGAATGCCTCAAGGATGTGTTGCAAGGTACTCTTAACTTATGCTTGGACATTCTTCGCAAGAAGTTCCGAACGCAAATGGATGAGGTACGTGCGGTGATGGCCACTCTCCAAGAGGAGATGAGGGTCTTGAGGAAAGAAACATTGCTATGCAAGACAGCCATAGCGAATGGAGGTGCAAGCTTTGGGAAGATGGCGCAGTTCGAGCCCCCTAAGGCAAAGTCGTTTTCGGGAAAATAATATGCTAAGGAGGTCGACACCTTCTTCTTCAACATGATCTCTTGGGCATAAAAGAAGAAGAGGAAAAAATCAAGACCGCATCTATGTTCCTCTCGGACACGGCGACAATGTGGTGGCATCGTCGTTATAGTGACGTTCAAGCGGGAACGTTCACTATGAAAAAATGGGATGATTTCAAGAAGGATCTCAAACTCCACTTCTATCCGAAGAATGCCCAATACGAAACCAAGAGACAACTTCGAAAGTTGAGGCATATGGGCACGATTCAGGAATACGTGAAGGATTTTACGGAGTTGCTCTTCCAAATCAACGACATGTCCGAGGAAGACAAGCTCGTCTAATTCGAGAATGAACTTCAACCGTGGGCACCACAAGAGTTACAACGACGTGGTGTCCAAATTTTTGCGGCGGCGGAATCCTTCATCGAATTCAAGAGGAGCGAATCTCCAAGGGGTAGGGAGTCGAGGAATGATTCCAAGAAAGGTGGAGGAGAGAGCCACGACGGGATCAAGCCGACTTCAAGTTTCTCTGACGGGAGTGACTTGAAGAAAGGAGAGCAAAAAGGATGAAAAAAGAGCACATCTAAGGACGCGGAGAAGTCCAAGGGCGAGGTAAAGTGCTTCTTATGCGATGACCCTCACTTGATTCGGGAGTGCCCGAAGAAGAACGCTCTCACGGTTATGGTTGCTCGAGTGGAGAAGGAACCCGTGCAAAAGATGGAATCTTTGAGGATCCTTAACGCGGTGAAGACCACGAAGGAGAAGTCTTCATCGAAAGGGTTGATGTACGTCGATGCGGTGATCGGATCGTACACAACACATGTTTTGGTTGATACCGGGGCAACTCATAACTTTATCTCGCGGAAAGAGGCAAAACGACTTGGACTTCGAGTCGACAAAGAGCAAGGCATGCTCAAAGTTGTGAACTCGAAAGCCGGACCAATCGATGACGTGGCCTGTAGCATACGGCTTCGCATTGGCGATTGGACGGGATCGGTGGATCTCACGGTCGTTCTCATGGACGATTATCCTTTGGTGCTTGTGATCGACTTCATCGAGGGTATGAAGGCGATACCAATTCCCTTCGCTAATGTCATGCACATAGTGAAGGATGATGGAGTTTGCGTGGTCCCGATGGTGTGGCAAGCGAAGAAGGCTCAAGCGAAGAAGGTCGCAACCATGCAACTCTTTAAGGGAAGCAAAAGTGAGGAACCTACTCAATTGGGGAAAGGTGAGATCTCTCACGTGACAAAGGAGGTGCCAAAGAAGATCTCACAAGCCTTGGTGAAGGAACACAGGAAGGAGCTTCCACCAAGACGACAAGATGGGTGCTCGAAGGCTTCTCGCAACGACTCAAAGAAAGGACTGAGTCATGCAGATGCGTCGCGACGAGGACGTCCGCGACATAGGTGGAGGAGTATGTCACGGACGGGCTAATTTAAGGAGTTATCTTTGAGGAATTGTCTAGAATTCTCCACATTTCTCTAGACAATTCCTTGTAAATATCTTAGGAAAAGAGTCTAGAAGATTCTTGTTTATTCTTAAGAGAAGAAGAGTATGGAAGAGTCTAAACCACGAAGCCTAGACCCTTCCATGAAGGTGTATATAAAAGGATACAAGGCTCATTTGCCAAACCATCCCAAGAAATCCCAAGTCATCCTACTCTTGTAAACTCAAAGCTTTGTAAACCCTCAAACGTTCTTAATGCAAGCTTGTTTTCAATTTCAAACTCTCTTGCGTTCTCAAACATCACCTTTGGGTGACGAGTTAAGCTGAGCTCGAGTGAAAAAATGAGTAACTTGAGTACCGTACGGATAGCGAAATTCTAACCCCGTGACATCAAGCTCCTCTTCCAGATCATAATCTTCGACCTCATGAACCAGCATCAATTCTAGAGCACTACTAACTTGCTCTTGTGAATAGATAGATTCTTCAATATCTTTCAGACACAATTCAAGCTCTTCAATATTTACTTTGTTTTCCTTCATGGCCAAAGCGCCAACCCGCAGAGCTTCAGACACCTTATTTGTCGACTCAACATCTACAACAGAATCAAGTACTTCCTCCACCCTGCTCAAAAGCGACATGAGTTTGTCTATGTGATTGCATGCTAATTTGTGCTCTCTTGCATGCCTCAAAGCCACTTTCTTGTTCCCAGAACGAGAAGCTAATATTGCAGATTTCCTCGACATTTGGATTCGTTCCTCCACAGCATCCGGTTGTTGCTGAAGTTTTTCTTTAGTCCAAATCAAATGTAAAATATCACGATCTAGACTCATGATGCTTGATACTGCTGCAGCAGTGAGGGAAACTTTCACACCCTGTATTACTTCTTCCTTGCTGATTTTAAGGGGAAGCGCTTCCCCACATCCCGACAAATACCTCAATATTGCAGATGCTTCCTACTTTCTCGTACATAATTCGTCAAACCTCTTCCTCGTTATGATGCATGAAGACAGCCATTGGCTTTCTGATGAAGCCTTGACAACATCAGGAGCCTTATCCTTCAATACTACCAAAAGAATAAGATGATCATTGAGAACATCTTCAGGACTTGCTAACCCAAATCCAGCTGTAAATCGCAAAACCTTTCTGAAAAGTTGAGAAAGGGATCCACTAGCCTGGGATTACTAGTTGGATGCCTGGGATTACTCTCCGGCACGATATCACTAGCCTTGCACATCTCGATCAATACTTGATCGTGCACAGAGGGTTTAAGCCTCCTACATTAAACCACTTCTCCACAATCTGAGATGAAGGAAGACGGAAGAAGCCAAAGTGACGGGCGATTTTGATGATAAGATCCCTCCAGAAGTGGAACTGGGGCTCCCAATCCGACCTCTGACCACTGAAAGCCTTGAACCTAGCCGTTCATTTGACTGGGTCATCCCAATCGGGCATTTCATTCTTTATGAATTCTGATACAGACTCTGACGAGGTCATTGGCTCTTAACATTTCAAAATATCTAATAACACAATTGCGGACCACTGATCATGAAGCTGAATCGATAAATGGTGAGGTTTGAAAGAAGAAATAAATATTCTTCAATTTGGAGAAGGAACTTGGAAATGCCAAGGCTTGAAAGAACCGAGAAATTGGCTGATTGGCGTCGATCAAGGGTCCAATTTCTTATTTTTACTTGCTTTGCTCATTTAGTACATCCCTTAGGGAGAAAAATCTGTCCAAAATAACGACGAACACTACACCTCTCAGATTCTAAAGCCTATCATCCACATTAAGAAACAAGTTCAGACATGAAAGTTATTTGCAAAAAACACTGAAAGTCACCAATGCGCAATCAAGAGGTTCAAACTCGATTAATCTCAACATCAATCAAGACACATGGTGATCAAAGAAACGAGAAAAACACCGAGATTAGACATGAAATACGTTTGTTCAGATACATTAGAGGAATTCTACCATCACTTTCAAATTTTTGCCAAGGCTTATTCCACAATACGGTATTAGATCCTGTGTGACATTGAGGTCACAGAGTTTGAAACATTCGACATTTGGTCTGTGGAGTGTTAAACAAACACCGGTGGATCTTTTTACCATCAGTTCGAAAAAGCGCTCATTGAGCAGGTACAAAATGTAAGAAGCAACTACGAATCTCCCAAACTCAATTCCCAAGTAACCTGAATCGATTTGCGATACCCAGTCTCGACAACAAAACTCGCACCAAAATCGTTATACAAAAACCATCAAGGAGATGCAACATAAACAACATCGACGAAAAAATCAACGAAATCGCACCTAGTTGATGGAGTTGGTCTCCTGCATCTGATTACAGAGCAACTGATGAAGGATTGGTTGATTGATTGGTGACAGTTTGGAGGATCGATTGATATCGCCGATTGGTGTGATCTTACTCGAAACTCGACGAAATGAAACCCTAATTTTACAATTTCTTCGCGATTTCTTCCCATTTTATTCTCTTTTGCACTTTCATCACTGATATTTTTGATCAGCAATGAATGACAAAGAAAATGGGGACAAAATTGTAAAAGAGTGCTCAATGTCTTATCCTGGTGTACAAGGTTCCTTTGTTGTTTAGGATAAAGATAAATCAACATGCATTTGTCAATTATTTTTTTATTATTTTACCCAAAAGAAGAAAAAAGAAAAAAAAATCTTATTAAGAATGCATGTACATAAAAATTAGTCATAGATATATAATGTTTAACAAAATAGTTTTCCATCAGAAAGAGATTTCAAAAAAGGGAGAGTATCAAAGATACACACACATAAACTTATGTTGGTCTACAAAGCTTCATTCGAAATCTGAGCAGCTGAAATCATTGTCTCATTTGGCAGGATCATCTCGAATAGCTTCACTATCTGATCTTCCATGCCAATGAAGCACTCTCAAAAATCTGCAGAATTTCCTTATCAGTAGCGGCGTTATACATCATGATTTCCTTCAGCAGCGAAAGCAGGAGGAGGATCGCAAAAGCAGGAGGAGGATCGACAACTGCTCCTTCCATGATGGAAATCCGTATCCTCAGATTCATGCATTGGTGCATCCAATATCTTGCTTTAAAACATTTGCTGCAGCGTAAGATTGTAAGCTCAGACTTTATCAACACTGCAACCTTGCTTTCATCGAGGATTTACTATTGTGTCGCATCTTCATGCCTGAAGCTGATCTACGAATATGCACTTCATCAATAAGAATGACAGAAGCTTCAAGGAGCGGATGGTCAAGAAGAAGCCAGTCCCAACATATATCGGTAATCATCATAGCTCAGAAAGCTTGTGTAGGCGCTCTTTAACTAGGATATCTAGCCTATCTTGAAAATAAGTGATCCTTGTCGAGAAGCACTTGTCGGGTAGTGCATATCCTGCCCCTGATCAGACACAAAGCACAAAACCAATTGTAGAAGAGTCATTCTTCAAGATAATGAGAAGCAAAAATACTTCAGATGTAACAAACAATTTGTCCCAGAAAACATATAAAGAGGTCGAAGTAGAGCATAGCCATCAAAATTTGTTCAGATAGGTTCTTGAACAAGTTATAACAATATGGGCTATTCTCATTTTTCACTGAATCAGCAAAAAAATATTGCAAACCACCTATATTATTCCTAACTCGAGGATAAACCAATGAGCCGCATCTCAACTTGCTACTTCTCACCCTTGACAGTAATTTTAGAGTGTTGACAAATACATATTTTTATATTGGACCAATGTGAGGACAACGCTTCAACATGGAGGAAAGTAATCTTAAACCCTTTCCTAAAAAAGTAATGAACCGCAGAGCCTAAAAAATGCATTCTATCAGCTTGTTATACACATGCATCAGCAATTCGATAAAGTATAAACATGCAGGAGCTACGAGCTAGCATTTGAAAATAACAAGGGAACATTTAGTTTCCATCTCGATTCAACTAGTCAGATTTTCATTATTCTCGGAGGTCAGAGAAACATATACCTTGACATCTTATCTTTTCTCAGCTGAATAAGAGTAAGACAATAGGATTGGCTCTAATGATATAAGAAACAGACAACGGAAAGAAATAGGTAGTCAACACACTACTCCACGTCGAAGTTATATTCAACGATTTTGTTCAGAGACAAGTAATATGTACCTCAATCTTCTGGAGAAGATTTTCCCTTGGTATAGAAGTGCCCCAGCTTGCTTATTTAGTCAAAGCATCTTCACAAGGAAGTCAGCATTCATTAACGTTCAACAAAAATCCAAAGAATATGGGTCAGGTTAAGTAGCCCTATATATATATATAACTGTATACAGATAAACAGGTCGCATATTCACTTTCGATGTAAGATGACCAAAAAAATCTAGTTATACAATATGACTACGAATCTTGAACTAGGTAATTATATCTAGTGCATCTGTGGAGCAGCAAGAGGCATTTCATAACCGCACATCCTTCATCAATGATGGTCATGAATCTTGTGATAAGGCCCTAAGAATCAACAGCCCCTAGTATTTTCAGGTTATCATGTCGTCCTTAACAACAGAAATAAAAGAATATGGATCCAAAGCATATTCACTTTCGATGTAAGATGACCAAAAAATCTAGTTATACAATAGGACTACGAATCTTGAACTAGGTAATTATATCTAGTGCATCTGTGGAGCAGCTAGAGGCATTTCATAGCCGCACATCCTTCATCAATGATGGTCATGAAAGTATGGCGCTAAGCAGCAGAAGGAAAAAGCCTTCCTTTCCATTTATAGCTATCAAAGGCTCCTCTGAATTTATAGAGAGTTCCAGACAGCAAATGCCGCTGCAAAAGGGACTGGAGCTAGTTGACTGATTCATGGTTTCACTCCTTGAATCAGAGAAAGGAGATTAAAACCATAAGAACTTCTCCTGAGAAGGAAAATGCCAAAGTTAAGACCTTAATTCTACAAGAAAGAACCCGAAAATTCGAAAACTAAATCCGTAGTTAATATTTCAACTCTTGTGATAAGGCCCTAAGAATCAACAGCCCCTAGCACTTTCAGGTTATCATATCGTCCTTAACAACAGAAATAAAAGAGAAAGGCATCTGAGTAATCTCATTTAAAGACCTTGATCTCTGAAAGTAAAAGAATCGCTTCAATCTTGTTTAACATGAACAGATACTAAAAAGCCCTAATGTTCAATATAAAAGAGGGAAGAAGGTTGTACCTTGGCAATTTCACTTCCAAGGTCGTCTTCTTAGCAGAACTGAGCCCTTCATCGAAGTATATAGCCTCTGCTTCGTACCTGACGCATGGCGTGGCAAACAACTTATCTGATGGAAAAGAAATTATATTTTGAGGAACATAGCCATAACTTAATAGCCCATCCACAGTCAGTGAAAGAAAGTAATTCTAAATAATTTGTATCTAAAGGACCAGCGGAAGCATATGTCGAGCCAAAGGAAATCGAAGTCACTGTTCACCTCAGAAACTTTTGAGATTTCTTTGACACTAAAAGAAAAATCTGAACCAGGAACCGCATGACACAGCAAGTCACACAACATGCACAACATTGCAACCAGGAAAAAAAAACAAACAAACATAAATATACCATTTCAAATTGCGACCATACAAAGACAGAAAGTTGTATTTACCTTAGCATTGACCTCCATTTTGGTTAAGTTGTGAACAAAAATCTTTATACGGAGTATAGCCAACTTCCCACTTGGAGAACTGTCTCTTCAACAAATGATACCATTTCAATTCATCATCATCAAAATCACCCTCCCGCATATTAAAGCTCAACTTCACTGGGCACAGGTCATCAAAAAGCTCCATACCACTCACATTCCCCCCACCTTTCACTCGCTCATTGGGCAACTCCGTGATAGTCAATTTGAACCTTCCGGCTACATCAAAGGGACAAGTCTCCATGCCATTCTCTATGGATAACTCATCAAAAGATGCAGTTGGCTCATACAAGAAGGCACGTGAATCTTGTGATGAACCCCAGGTTTCTTCGTTATCATCCACGAGAGAGATAGAGGACTTCTTTATAAGATCACATCCAGGATCCACAATGGCGACTTCTTTAGCAGCATCTATAAGAGTATCACATTGGAGAGTGAGCTCTACATTGGGAGAATAATTGTAGATTTCTTCACGATATGAAAGACGATGTCTTCTAATCTGACCAAGTGCGAGCCAGACGGGAAGAGGAAGAACAGGGCCAACATAATCATCTCCTCGCTTCACCTTAATTGTCCACTTATTGCTGCGTTGAGGTGGATTTCTTAACAAGAATGGAGGCAACCCACCTTGATCTGGAACAGCTAAGAAATCCAATGATGTCTTCTGATGATAATTGCAAGAACACTGAGAATCTCAGCATAGTTGGAAAAGGCCAACTCTAAGACATCCATGGGAAGAGTTGCCCATGCTCTTCTAGAAGCAACCTCGTACATACTCGTAGGTATACCCAAGCCCCTGAAAGAATCCACGACTGAGACTGCCGATGTTGACACATTAAATCCAGAAGCCTTCAGTTTTTCACACAAAAATTCATGGATACTTTCTCGAGAATTTTCTCCATGGAGAGTGCAAGAGTCGCCTTCCTCATGTTCTGCAAGCAAATTCTTCGAGAGAACATGAGTCAAGTAAGAATAGAGGTACTCATATTTGAGATACTTAACTTTTCTTGGGAACTTGTACTCCTCATCACCCACAGGGTATAAAAAAGAACCGGTGGGATCTAAAGAATTATCACCATGTAATGATCCATCAGCTCTCGGCATATCCCAAGAAGCCCGGTATCTTTGAGCTTCAAGCTTCCCCAAAGACATAAGCCTGATAAGTGTAAACCCTCCATGATCATCCGGCTTGGATGACAGGTAAGAGTTACAATGAAAAATCCCAAGACCAAATCCCTTTTTTGCTGCCATTCAATCCATTCAAGAAGAGTATCCTTCGGAAACTCCAACCTCAGAAGACAAGTACCGAGCAACATTCATGACCAGACAACGATATATGGGAAGGTAGCTCCCAAGCATAAAATGAACTGTCAGATTTAGATTCTGCAGAAGATGGAAACTCTACATCAGAAGGAGGATGAGGCCCATAACAAAACAGAGAACACTCGTCATTCCAGAATGACCCGACAAGAATGCAAAAGCCTTCCTCAGAGGCCCACTCGTGTTCAACATTGCTCGAGTTCGATCTCATGTTTGACAACCCGTATGATGCTAAATAACGAGGCTCAGGCACCCCATGGTGCCACTGAAATAACGGTCCGGATGATATTTGAATATCACAGAGAAGCAGCAAATGTTCAGTGGCACAAATGAAATGGTGACCATCAAATGCGGTCCAAGAAACCGCAACAAATCTATCTGTCCCAATAACTGAACTGTAAGTCAGCTTCTCAATATCACCAAGCACTTCAATTCACACTTATTGTTCGTAAAATCAACAAGAAATATGGCACTTGAATTCGCCACAATAACCATGCTATGACTATTTTCACAGAATAGACAGCTGAAACACTGATTCTTTGTATGCCCACCCAATTCATCCCAACAGGGCCTCAGCCTCTTCCCTCCTAATCTCTCATTCAAACCATGAAACACAGAAGGAGGAAAATCATTGATATTGAAGAGAAACAGTTCACCATTCTCCGACAGAACGAGGCTCTCCCCTGGTATATGCGGATTCCAACAAGCATCAGCAACAACAGAGCATTTAAACAGCTTACCCCCCAGGTATTGCAACGCCGGCGCTTCCTCTGAACCAACCTTTCTCATCTTAACATTGAACCAATGAACAGAGCACATAGTACGACACATGAGAAACCCAACACTGCCACAACCACAAATAGCGTCACAATCATGGAGAAAAAGAGGAAAAAGAAAATGAGAAAAATAATAATTGATATGATGATTTGATATAAAGTGAAAATAAAGATATATGAGTAATTTTGATAGAAAAACTTTTTTTTTATAATAGTGTTGTAATTTTTGTTAGACGGAGTTGTAATTTTTCTTGGATGGAGAGTAACATTCTAATCTCAATCTTGATTTGTGTTGTTTTAATCTCAACCGTTAATTTGTTACTAAACATACCTATGCCATGATAGGTACTTCCTAAGCCTCCTCAAATCACAGTCACTTCCTTTTAATCCGCTCGTCAAACACAACCGCAGCTTGTTTCAAGTCGAAAAGCGATCGTATTGTTTCGATGAATCGAGCCCTCGGTCCTGAATTTAAACAATGTTGAAACAACACATGTCAAATACTTACATGATTCGACGGTGTTTACTAAGACTCATCATATAGAGCAAAATCCTATATTGAACAAAAATATGCACAAACTAAAACTAAACCCAAATGAAATCATGAAAAACTGATTCAGAAAATTGTGATTAATCCCATTATCCCAAACAGAATTACAAGTTAAATTAGAAACTCCCCGAAACCCTAAATGTCGGATAATCCGAACCTGATCGCTCAAACCGACCACAAAAATCAGAGCGTAGAGGGTCAAGGGGATGCAACGCAGACTACAACAGAGCTGCAAGAGTGACGAAATTGGTAGCTATTAGATGGAAAATCGAAGCTTTGACTCGAGCTGATTTAGAACACCTCAAACGATTTGCAATAATGCGCAATTGGGAGGAGAGAGAAAAAACCTAATTGACTGCTTGTACTGATTGGGAGTCTTTCTTGGTCGGAGACGGAGGATTGCTGTCGATGGAAGGAATTCAGAAAGGACGGAGGAAGAGGACGATGAATCGATTTTGTTTCCTCTAAAAAGATGCTGCGAGAATAATACGGTGCCAACCATCAAAGAAACTGGTTCAATACCACACAGCCCCCTTTCAACCAAACTCGTTTAAGCTTTTGTGGGAGAACGCAGGAATGGAACATGGCGGCTGCTCCACTCCGCTGCGGTCTCATCAACTTAACTTCGTTGTCTTCCCGCGCGCGAGTCTTATTTGGCTTACGGGGTGAGAGTTATTTTCGGACAAAGAGGGTATGTTGGAGTTAAGCGCTAAGGTAGTAAGAAAAGAAAATGGTTCCTAACTAGCTGATGGAAGGCCTTATCTAACTCTTTAACGATTTCTTCCGTGTTGTTTTAAAGACTATTTCGATTGGGTGTATCAAATTTTTATTAAATAAATTATACTTTTGTTATCGTTTTTTAAATTTTTTTATAAAATTCATCTTGGATAATTCATTATTCTTTAAGCAATGAATTTCATAAAAAAATCAAAATATTTTGACGCATTCTTGACGAATCTATCTTGTCATCGTCCTGTATATCATCTAATACGTTAGTGTATTTATATATATAATAAATAGACCATTAGAATGACATGTTTTTCATTAATATTTGGGTTTTTACCTATTTGTCTTAGTCAACACAGGCCATTTGGATGCAAGGACAAAAATCAATGCCGTTTCGCCGGAGAAGGCAATATGTGAAAAGTAATCCTTACTAAGATAAAAGATTAATAACTCCATATCTAGGATCATAATTGTCTAATGCAAGATCAATGGGAAATGTACTGCAGTATTTTAAGTATATAATCTTTAGAAGCTGGTGTTGGGAGGATTTCACACAAATCCGAGAAACACGATGATTCTCTTTGTCCCGTAATAACACATCAAAAACCTAAGAAACCAATGCAATGAACAAGCTGCATGGAATTTGATCCTGGGACAAACTTGGTTGAGAAAAGAACATTCCAAGAACAAATGCGAATACACCGCTTCCATTCGGGGTTGTAGAGTAGTAACTGATTAGCTTTCTCCCAAACAGTAACTGATTACAACTGCGAATAGCAACTATGGAATAACATCATGTCTACAAGTCGGGAAATCAATCAAAAAACATGCAATGAAGTTCCACAAAATAGGAAATGTATGTATTTACGCCAGGGAGCATCATCAGTATCGGTTGGATAGACAAAACTTGAAGGCCTTGAGGCAGTCTTGGAAAGCTTTGTGGATGGAAGCCTTGCTTGAGACATGGCAGCATACCTGTCGGGTGCTCTTCAATCGCTTGGTTTCGATCCACTGGGCATTCAGAAGATATGACAAACTGGTACACAGGCACCAGGAGCTGCTTTATAGCCTCTATTCCTGCTTCCTCCTGGTCATCATGCTATTAAAGCTTTAGAAGGTTGGGAGCCATTGAACCCCGCTGCTAACATCATGCTCATCAACTTCGGACGGGTCACGGGTGAATGCTGGCTTGAGACTTTCATTCTCAAAGGTTGAACGAGGTACCAACCGATAAAAACATTTCTGCTTAATTAACACTAGTGTCAGGAAAATATAGACCACCAATAAAACCGAAAAAATTTCAAAGACCTTGGGCAGAGTGATACCTTCCAAGATTAGTTGCAATCCCAAGTGCGTGAAGATATCATAACTGCTCTAGTTCCATTAAGCAAAGATCTGCTTCGCATGACTAACTTGTAGTAATCTTCTTCTCCATACAGATGCCTGAGGGATTAGTAGAAAAGCAATAAAAAAAAAAAAAAAAGAGATGCAATGATAACTAAAAAAAAAAAGAACTTCAGCACCTTCCAAGGTTTTTTTAGGTACTTCCTCGAGAAATACACATGGTTAGTTGAACGAAGCTTACGCAAGATCTTCCAAGTTTGCAGACTTATTTACTGACTTCCCTTCAGGAAGCTCAAGGCAGGAGTGATGCATTATCATTTCCTTCAAGGTATGCTTTGTGCTCTTGACATCATTATCCCACAATATACTCTGGAAAAGAAAGCAGTCGATCATAAAGCTCAGTGAATACTGTACATTCAACTCATCTTGCCCTAACACGTGCATAATAATCATCGAATAGGACCTGGTAAAAGGACTTGAGCATAACAAAAAAGAGACTGGAGCATAACAGAAAATATTACTTCTATTTCATCCATTTTGTTTCCTAGAACTATTGGAGGCAGACGCCCTAACAAAACTCAAAAGAGGAGTAAACGTACAGTACCTTCCTAACATATGCTCTCTTCACAGCTTCCCATGGTAGTTTGCCTTTAGCTGAGAAGATCGATGCATTCCAGAGAGCTCCTCGAGCAACCATTATGGAGGATGCACCTACATGAGTAGACTAGG
>JAOVYX010015744.1:0-26765 GCA_035668315.1 Drosera spatulata | reverse complement strand
GGCTCTGCATTTATTGTGGATTGGCATAACTTTGGCTATACACTTTTGGCATTGTCTCTTGGAAGAAGAAGTCGCTTTGTTGCTGTGTATCTCTGGTAGAACATCTCATGTACCGACGCTTCTTCCTTCGGCTGAGTCGCTGACACTTTCTCTCTGATATCCTCGTATTCTATATGGTGTCATCCTACACATTGTGATGCATGACAGTTCATCTGTTTGTGATTTATCAGGATAGAGAAGCATTTTGGAAAGATGGCTGACGGTGCTTTGTGTGTAACAAAAGCTATGCAACATGAATTGACACAGAACTGGGGAATCAAGTAAGAAGATGAGACACAAAACTTAATTGTTTGTTAGCATGATGGAATTATTATTCCCTAGGATTTGATCTGACATGTCATGTTGCTCCCTAATGTACAGAGCTACTGTGCTCTATGATCAGCCTCCTGAGTTTTTTCGACCAGCTTCTCTTGATGAAAAGCATGAGGTAAACAACTTTTCTTTGTGCTGCGCCTTTCCTTTGGTTATCTTGTGTTAGCTTTCTGAATCTGGAGTACCTTTAGTTACTTTCTAGGTTGGACAATGATTTAAGACTGCCTCGAGGTGTTCAAGGTTGTATCAGCATTGGTGAGGGCCTCAATCAACAATTTATTTGTTTATTTATATGTCTGTAATTATTTATCTGAAAGTATTAATCGATTATCTTTTGTTTTTTCAGGACTTTCTGCATCTGCAAGTGATAAGCTACACGATACTATATTTACTAGTTTTATTGATGACAATGTTGTTGAAAAGACAAATAGACCAGCCTCGATCGTCAGTAGTACAAGTTGGTAAACAATTCCTATCTGATAAGTATTCTGAGTTTATCTGGTTGTGATTTGACGCACATTAAGGAACCAGGCCAAACAGCTTTAAAAGTCTTATCAACTTTTGGTGGGTGTGAATGCCTATATTGGGAAGCAGATCATTGATTGACTGACTATGCACTCTTCATCTCAGGACTCCAGATGAAGAATTTGGTATCCTTCTGGAGGCAGCAGTTATGTATGACAGGCGTGTTGCTGCAATCTTGAATGAAGATGATTTGTTGAATGATCGATCTCTCTGGGATGAAGTGCATCATGGGAAGCAGCAATTGTATCCCAGATTGTTGTTCATAATCACTGGTAAAGCTCATCTAGGGATCTGATGATCATTAACCGGTTAATATGTTGCTGCATCTTTAATGTGATTTTCATGCATGTTTAGGTAAGGGGCCTGAAAAAGAAAAATACGAAGATAAGATACGAAGTTTACGTCTTAAATGTGTAGCGTTTCGAACAATGTGGTTGTCAGCTGAGGATTATCCACTGCTTCTTGGTAAGCTTTTGATAATCGGAGTATCTGTGAACTCTGTATCCTTCAAGGTTTTCATGATCGGAATCGGCAAATTCCCAAACCAATTTGAATCGATCGAATCGGATGATTAATCGATCGAGTCGGACCGATTCAATTCAAAACTATTTTTGATTAGTTTATAGGAGAGAAAAGATAATAAAAAAGATAAACATCAACGTAGAAGAGATAAATATTATCGAAATAAGTAAATAGCATAAATTGAAATATAAGCCTTAATTTGATAATTTCACATCTTTAAGCAGTTCAAACTTCAATACAAACAAACATAAAAAATTTAACATCATTAATTAGATATATTTTTAACAATTTCTAAATTAGAAAAATTAAGAGTGACGATGATGATCCTCAAAATATCCTCCATAATAATTAGGATTCTCGCTAGGACCTTTATCAGGATCTCGAGTTTCTGCACATACAAGTCAATCATCACTACGACCACGAAATGAACCATGGTTCAAAGTCGTGGTTTCGATCTCCATCTCGGTTATTAAAATATTATCTCGGTATCGATTTCGATCGTGATTTCGGACAATACGTAACATTATAGTAGCTAGAGGCTCTAGATATTCTCCAAAAAATTATGTAAAGTGCTTCATAAACACTGTAAGAAATTTACAACATCACATGTAATGCAATTAACATTTTACGATAATGTAACAACTGTCGACATCTGAAATGATGCAATACAAGGTATCTGAAATGATGACTCCTATTATTAGCATTACAAGACTTATGATGCATTTAACAATTTAAGATGACAAAAGCAAGGAATCAAAATAAAGCAAGGAAAATCCTGCTACATGCTCGAGTTTTTTCGAGTATTTTTGAATTTACCTGTTATTTAGGTCGAAATCTTGTTATATTGATTTTTCTATGATAAATCATCGAGACAACGAAGAAAAAACCTTGTATATCAAATGTGGTATGTAATTGACTCGCCTGATAATATCGGTTTAGACATGACCGAAACCGAACTGAGACACCGAGATCTCAACCGAGTCAACCGATACGTTGAATCATGAAAGAAAGCATAATATCTCAGTGGTTTAGATCATTTTTCTAAAGCATGAAAGACAAGATGATAACCCGAACCACTATGAATCGCCCGATTCAGGCCTGAATCGTACGATTCAAGGTCGATTCGGATTGTTTCAAGTCGATCCGGGCCAATTCAGGCCATTTTCAGAAAATGGGTGTGAACTGGAATTGACGGAGCCAAAAACTGATCCGATTCACAGCTTAATTGCCCGATTCGGGCGATTTTGTAAACCAATCCTTCTCAAGTTTGGTAATGATGAGCCATTGGTCTGCCTCATTTACAGGATCAGCTGATTTGGGTGTTTGCCTACATACCTCCTCATCAGGATTGGATCTTCCTATGAAGGTAAATCTCTATTGAGGTTCATTTGCTCTTCAAATTAGCAAGTGTACAGAATTATGCTCAACCACATGGAGCTGCCACTTGTCACTGGAAAAAGATATGAGCAAGTGCAAAAGTATTCGTATCCAGTAGAAACATGGGACATGTAACCAAGCCACCCTTGACGGGAGTGTTCTATCAATAGATCTAACTTGTGGGGTAAATTTAGACATAATTCACAGTCTGATATCAATCCTCTTGTTTGGTTTCTAGTTCATTGATATGTTTGGACCGTTCTCTGGCAAAGGTATAGACCAATGAATCAAAGGAGAGGGTGGTGAACTCAAAGGAAAGAGAAGAGAGTCTAATGAACCAAAGTAATGAAGGAAGTAGGAAAGCATGCAAAACTATTGTACTCAAGACAGTCGGTGTCTTTTCTGACATCCAGATTGTAGTATTCATTGCGGGTAAGGGGGTTAAAGAGATTTGGTTGTGTGCTCGAATAACTCCATCTTGTTAAGATTGGTTGAAGGGAGTAACCAGAAAAGCTAAATACAGGAGATAGAATTGGGCTTCTGCTCTGAGATGTGCTGATTTTTGTTGAAAGACAAATATTTCCGCGAATGTACTCAGAAGCTGGAAAGCTGAAGTTTTCATGGACATGTTTCTGTTTGAATCTATTTCTACTAAATGCTATTCTCTGCTCAATAGGTATGTAGGACAGTGATGAAATATTTCACCTCGGTTTATTCTTCACCAGTCATTTTAATGGGAGCAGGTTGTTGATATGTTTGGGTGTGGATTACCTGTTTGTGCTGCTTCTTACTCCTGGTAAGATCTTCGATTCATATCCATGTAGCTTGTAGTGTGAGATTATGTTATCGTATGTCATGAATTTTCTAATTCTGTTGGCATTAGACTAATAGAAATTATTTGCAGTATTGAAGAGCTTGTGAATGTTGATAGGAATGGCCTTCTATTTTCCACGTCTTCCGAGTTAGCTGATGAACTTATGGTATGGGCAATAATTTTTGGATTACTGTCATTCTATAAGGACTAGTTTTAATAGGAAAATAGAAAATTGCAAAGTTTCTGCAAAGAAAAGAAGGAAATGCTTTTTGAACATATCTTAGTTATCAGATTAAAATATGTACGATTCATTTTTATTAATATTTCCAGTAATGGACTTGAGAAGCACTTCTTTTCCACCCAGCTTCGTGCTAGTTTGGCTTCTGTTGGACTGCCTCATTGAGGATTTTGATGAACACGTTCTTCTGTTGCAAGATGGCTTTTTTTTTTTTCTTTTTTTTTTTTTTTGGATTTGAGTAAAATACTTATTAGAGTTCCTTGATGGTAGTTAGGTTAAATCTGTTGAGTTGCTGTGATGAAACTACTGTTCACGTCAGAGTTCCTGGTTGTTCTTTTCCTTGTTGAAAAGAATTTGACAGTAGCCAACAAATAATTGGTGGTGGTCTCATAGCATGTTCTTGGTTGAAATAAATTTTGTATACAATTTTTCCGTATAAGAATATGAATATGTCCTGAGAAAACTGTGCCTTTGAACTGTAAGATACGAGCTTGCCTAAATAGGCATATTTATCACATCATACAAACGTGCTTCTGTGCTCAAAATCTAATATAGAAGCTATGTTGAGGTTTCATAATTGTATATGCTTGAAGATTCTGACCAGTGGTTCTGCTTATTAACTTGGGCAGATGCTCTTCAAGGGCTTTCCTGATGAATGTAAGGTTCTCAAGTCTTTGAGGCGTGGTGCGCGTGAGATGGGTGAATCTGCAAGCTGGAATTCTGAATGGGAGGAACATGCCATGCCATTGATATCACAGGCAAGACTGATTCATTTTGTGCCATATATAGCTATATTGCTCTAACATTGGCCAGAACACAGTTGGCAACTTTTATGTGGTTTGCATATTTCTGTATATTCTGGATTTCTACCTTGAAATCCATGCTAGCAGTTTAATCCATTTAGCATTCTCAAAAAATAAAAATAAATAAATAAATATAAAATAAAAATTAATTAATTAATTAAAATAAATAAATAAAACATAAAAAATCCATTTTGTATAGCAGCATTTTATCTAATATGGTCATTTACCTTATCCCCAAAATTTGATATTGTCTCAAAAAATTGAACCTATTCCTTTGTGGACATCGCACCAAATCTTTTTTTGTCTGAAATAGTTCATCATTGCTTAGCACTTGAGCTAGGGTCCCTTTTAGGCTGGGAAGAAGTGACCAACGGGTCACGTGAGTTACATCCTGTTGTCCGTGATCCCCCAGGAGTTGCTAGAACTTATGCTGACATAGCTTCCTTGTTTCGCCGGGATGTTACTGCATCATACTGCTGGTAGTATGTTTTACCTTGTGTTGCATATCCAAGTATCCGGTATAATGTTCCTGCATCCCAGATTTATATTCAAATGTCATCTAAATAAAAGCGGAAGAGTTCGTGGTTTTTCTGTCTCTTCAGTAGTTTATTTTAATTTTTCAGGTGGTGAATCGGTGAGCTTTGTCATCCAATTTATCTGGCAATTTCAAGACAAGTTCACTCACGCTCGAGCTTTGACTTCTTTCCTAATTTTATTGAGGTGCTGGACGCTCTCTCTGCTTACGTTCTTGTCTTAATTCGGCATCATATATAGGTAGAATGCTGTGTTTAATTTACATGCTCTTGATTTAAACATTTACGTCCATGATATGATGATCTTGAGCCTTAGTTCTCCTTATAGTATATACTTAGCTCATGCCAAAATAGATTGCAGCAGTGTCATAGATTGCAGTACAGTTGCAACCATGTGAAGTTGCTAGTCTAGGAACTATATCTGCCTACACAATAGCAAAATGATGCCTGGACAAGTTACATAATTTTCTTTCTTTTCTAGGAAAACTTTCTTCCTTTATAAACATCTTGTTAGTTGTTGCCATTTGGATATCCCTAGTTGCGAATTGGAACGATAAACCCTTGTTGCAATGACTTTCTGGACTAGATAAACTGCGTTTGTTTTGATTACATTCTGGGCTTGATGTTACCTAGGCTTACCTTCGCAACCAAGACACCTGGAACATTGTTGTCGACCTGTTTCTTGTTACCAACATTTATTCCGTGTAAAAATATCTGACATCGTGATATCGGCGAATCGGCCATAACCTTTTCTATGCCTTACCATTTGTGATGGAATCGATTCCCTTTAGGGTTCTTCCAAAAGTTCAAATATATGTGCAACACTATCTTAAGAACCTTTGGAGTTGGTTCGTGTTCCCAAGGATTTGGACTTCCAACTATGGACATTGTGGCACGATGCTGATGCCAACGAATCTGGTTCTACGCCTTTGTGTTTGTGTACCAAGTATAAGAAGCCGTATGATAGAAGCATATTGGAGTTTGACGCGAACAACTTTTTAGCCAAAACTCCTTGCTTAACTAACAAGTTTTTTTATATTGCGACTAGATCGATCATCAGCGTGCGAAGTCCATAACTCAAAAAAAACTTTCTGTTTTGAGCAATGCATGGATTAGATTAGATCGGTTGGCTAGCCAAGTTTAAAGTTTTTGTTTTTTTTTTTCGTGAGCAATCGGGTCCCGCTATTTCGTCATTATAATACTCTGATTTTTTATTACAACAACACAAAATTCAGATGCTACCAATGTCTTTGTTGAAAAAAATGGGAGAAGCATTGTTTGGTTGTGGTGTGGGTTTGGTTCGGCCCCGCTGTGTGGTAGCTATCAGACAACCACAAGCAAAGTACCAACAGCCACTCCGTACTCTTGTGTCCTCGTCGTCTGTAGGACCCATTCACCCCCTCCTCAGCATTTATTCTCCTCAAGGAGATGAACGAGGAGGAGCGACATTGATTTCAAATTATAAAAAATTCGATTTTTTTTAAGTTATGATGTCTGTTTTTGAATTTTCTGATCAAGTCATAAGACGTTGGGTATGAACGCATGGTTTGTTTTAGTTTGTAAGTCTATCCCGACTCTTGTTCAAGAATGGATATTTTCATCAAAAAAGAGATGCTATCAATCTAATGGAGAAAACAGAACTAAAGGAGCCGACAAGAGAACAAGTTCCGGCTGGGAGAACGTTGGTTATAAATGTGATACTGTGATCACTGTGTCAGTGCATGTTTGGGGACCAATGTAACACACATGTTGGTCGTTCTATTCCTGGTGCGTACATGCATCTAATGTGATGAGTACATGTATTATCTGCATATTATCTTAGTGTGTACATTCATCTATCGCGAACAACCTATTCGTAATTCGCAACTAAGATAAGATTATGTATATTTCGGTTTTCTTCTGACCTCTATGATGGGGACAAAATTACGCAGGTATTAATATCTCGATATTTTTGTTTTTTGGTAACGAGGGTGTCCGGGTCAGCTCGCGCGCACCTCGACTAATCCTCTGGACACTGACAAGGCGTCCCTCATCAGCATCGGATAAAGCTTTGACCGAAGTCAACGAACGTGGCCAACATGAATTTTGAGGCTAGTGGGATTCGAATCCAAAACCTTCAAGAAGAAGGTTGAGTCGAACATCACTAGAACAACCTAAGTTGATTAATATCTTGATACAAGCAATCTTACCTTCACATTTAGGTATTCATTTTCTTTCCTAGCTACTCCAATCATACAAGCTCCAATTATGTTTTCATAAACAGTGGTGTACTATTGTCCAAAGTACCATCTTGTTGTGTTCTTTTCTGTTTGGTATCCATCTCTATTCATCATCTCCCACTGCCTCATCATGTGTCCAATTATTCCTTGTTATGTCATTATTATTGTGATATCTAAGCTTAGCTAGCTAGCAGTTCTCTTTTTGTGTTCATATGATCTTAGCTTCTTCTGCAATCTAGGGTTCCCCATCTGTTTCATGTGGTTCACATATCTGTACCTGATGGAATTTTGTTACAAACTTATGTTGCTACGGCTAAGCGAACCTAAGACATGAAATTCCGACTACGACGGTTCCTTCTTGCTCCCGGCTGTGCTGTGGAGCACAGACGCTTCATTGTGGGGTGCTAGAGGGAACCGTCATGGTGAAAACAACGACGCCTCAAGAAACCAATCTTCAGAAGATCAGATTTGGGCTCCTCCTTAACCTTCAAAACTTTGGTTCCAAATCTCTTTTCCTGTGAGGACAAATCTGGCCTCCTCGTCTGGCTTCCCGAGGCTACAATCTTTCTCAATTCTGGAGCTGTCGGGGATACTATGAATCTTTAAAGAAATGCTATCCATTCGAAAGGGTTACTGTTTTGTTCATAAGAAAGTAATACTATTTCCTATACCAAATTCAAATCAATGCTCAATACCCAGGCAATGCTACCTTTCTTGAATTTCCCATGTCCTCATCTTAAATGAACTATCTGGACAGGACCTTCAACCTCATTTACGATTAATCAATATGCTAGACAGATACCACTGAAAGTAGGGCACTAATGAGTTAAATGTTCCACCATTTCACCTCTTCCATCACTTTCAGGCCTTATTTGTCAATTCTAGTGCTCGAATCTGGTTCATCCTGTCCATCCAAATTCCTAGTATCAAAGATCTATAGCTAACACATTCATTTCTCGACAAAAATAACCTTTCAAATCTAACCTGAATAAATTTTTATTGTCGAGGAATCAATTCCATCAAAAATCCGAATGGAAGATAAAATACTCGTTAATGCGTATCTTACCAAATACCACTTATCAAAGACGTTTTGCTCTCATGTTTAACCCTTGAATGAAGACAGTCTCTGGATTTTTACCGATCAGGTACTCTATCGCAGATATCATGCTCACAAGTTCAAAACCTTGACGGAAACAATCTGTGAACTTACAAGGCTAGGTTGTGTATCGTTTCCTCCTCGGAAGACAACTTATAGGAAGCAAAACATTCCTCAGATATTCCAGCTGTTATCTAAGCTATAGCCTAACATGATTTGCTCAAGCGATTCCCAATTGAGAAGAATCAAGATAGAAAGGGTATAGTTGCTCCATATAGGATGAAGTTGTCAATGCGGGCAAGCTTGAAAGTTTGCTCAGATTTGGAATGAGCTTAGACATGAATCAAGGTCTCTTTCCTTCAACAGTTGCTTTAGAGAGTGTGATGGTGGTTATACAGAGAAAGCAACTCATCGGCACGACAAGGATCGCACTATCAATCACCTAAACCAGCTTCAGGTAAATTTCATGAACGCCAACAGACAAACCGGTGTATACAATGGGAATGACAGTAAAAGCTTATGAATCAGGCGAAGTATGATAACGATGGAAGATGGAAGATGTAGTGAACGCAACTGATGAAAGTAGCAACATAAGAAATGTCTAGGATTGCAATGCAATAGACGATCATAAGCAGAATACAACAATAGTTCTGATAAAAGGGAAAGTTTGAGCTCCATATGATGGCTCATCTCGAAGAAACAAAACGACGATTCGCAATGCCAATGAACATAAACGATAGGTTCGAGCTCGAGGGCAAGTGAAAAGAACCTGTATTTTCTTCAGATTTCATCTTCTGCCCCGGCTGAAACCAACAAAAAACGGCCATTGATTCAAGGATCCGAACAGATGCACTCTCCCCTCGCTCTTGCTGCTTGTTCGTCTTGTGTGTCCACTGGACAACCTTTAATCTTTGCTCAAACCATATATTGGATAAAACAGTTACGGTTCCTGAAATATCAACCATGTGACCAAGATTTCTAATGTGGCATTGTGTGATGTAACCATTGATTAATTGAATGGAGAGAAATGGTGTTACCTGATAGGACATTGGGAGAGGATGCCGGTGTGTTCTATTGCGATCAATGGCGAGAAGCCGACAGCCTATTAGGATTGCCGTCGTGCTCCTCGTCACCCTGAATCCGTGCCGGAATATGAAACCCCGAGAACCCGCCCGAGGCAAATCCAATGGCTGCCATCGGATGCGGGTGCATCGAGCTCATCTGATGATTCTGATGATCAGTTGTGGCATTAGACATCGACGACTCGCTGATCCAAGCGCGAAACAACGGGTTGCTGGTGTTGTTGTGATTGTTGTTACTGGACTGAAGGGGCTCCCTCTGAGAAAATAGCTGGCCAAAGAACGGCTGCAGCAATGGTGAGGTGGAAGGCGACGGGTTAAATATGAGCCCGCTGCCCACGTTGCCTCCTGTGTCATCGTCTGCATTCCAGCCGGTGACCAGCCTCTGGCATCGGGCCATATCTGCAGGTTGGTTCTCAGCCCAGCCTGCAGATGAGTGATCATGGTCGTGGTCGTGGCCATGGCCGAAACCAACTAGGTGGTGGTGGTGGCTTATGGCAGCACCCGTGAAATACGGGTGCTGCTGAGCCGCCTGGTGGTGATGATGCTGATGCATCATCATCGGGTCTTGGAGTGACTGCTGCAGCGACAGCCTCAGGTCCTGGCTGTGGCTGCGGCTCCTGGACATGAACTCCAAAGGGTAGTTGGCGAACTGAATCGGCTGCACTGGGGACGAGGACGCGGCGGACGCCACCTCGCTGTGGGTGGTGGTGCCGCCTGTAGGGAAAAACGACTTGATAGTATCCGCAATCGCATCGGAATCGAGTGATGGGGGCAGAAGACCAGTGCTGTTGTCTCCATTGTTGCAAATCTGATGATGTTGTTGTTGTTGTTGCTGATTCTGGTCTTGGCGACCAATGTACATCCCTTCGTCATCGCCATCATCCTCGATCCCATTAATCTTATCCTTTTCACCTTCTTGTTCTTCTTTCATATTCTTGATAATTGTAGTTGCATTAGGTTTCCAGGCCGGGAGCTCAGCGAGCTCGTCAATGGCGGGTTTCGCCTTCTTCATGAGCCAATCCACGGCCTTACTCGGCCTATCATACCCGAGCCTATCCTGAACATCATAGAACTGGATCGCCGTGTGCGCAGACAGGCGCACACGACGGTCCCTCGGGCCCTTGGCCGTGCACACCTTGCTGTGCCGGTCCTTCCGGCCCGTGGACCGGACAATGTGGCCACCTTGCACCTCCACGATCTCTCCCGCTGCCGCATTCCTGAGGGCCAGGCGGGAAGAAATGGGAGAAGGTTTTTGTTTCTGCTGGTGTTGTTGTTGTTGTTGGTTATCTCCCATTTTCTTGGACATCTCTTCTTGGGAGGACCTTTGTTTCTCTAGCTGCCCATATAGTTCGATTAGCGGTGGTTGCGGCAGCGGTGGCGGCGGTGGCTGAGGATTGACTAGGTGGTGTAAGTGACTAGAAACTCCAATCTCTCCATATTGATAGGTTTGGTGATGGTGAATGTTTGTGAAAGAATCCAGGATGGTTTTCCTCTTAGTTGCTCCCAACTTCTTATTGACTACTCTAAAACTACTACTACTAGAAACAGTAATTGTTATCTCGGAGGCGACGGTGACGGTGACGGCGGTGGCGATGGTGGTTATCTAGATGGTGCATTTTGGACATTCAAGTTTGGTTCCATGACCCAAATGGTGTCAAAGAAGTACAGCACCACCACACCAAGGGAACCAAACCCATCTTCCTATAAGCAAAACCAAACCAAACCCATCATGGGTTTTGAACATTTTGATGAAATTCAGGCTAACCCATTTGAGAAAAGTGTTTGAGGTGGTTTTGGTGGTGGAGAGGGTGAGGGGGGATGGGAGCAAGTGAGAAAACAGGCTTTTTGTGTTTGTTGATGATGAAAGGGTCTCTCTGGCTCAAAGTGGTGTGTGTACTATCACTAAAAGTCAGAAAAAGGAAAGGTGTGAAGAAAGCTGGCTTATGTGAATAAATAAGCACTCAGATCAGCAAGGCTAATTACCCCTATTAAGTACACCACCATGTTTTTAAAGCTCATAAGAAAAGTTTAGGGTCTTCTTCTCTAAGAACATTAGGGTTCAAGCTCGAGAAGAAACTAGATTCTACTACTTCAATATATGTCTCGATAGATGAGAGTACCTCTCAATTCTTTTCACATTTTCTGTGGATTTACACATTGTCATGCTATTATATCAAAAACCTAGGATATGGCTTCAATATTTGGTCGGTTTTTTTTTAATTAGAGAATGCAACGATCAAGTCATTCTAAAGGTTTTGAGATATTATCTAAAATAATTTTATTTTATTTTTTTATTTTTTTGAGAATCAACAAGACACTACTTGTTGGTCAATTAACAGTTCAACGCATCAACCAGTCAACTTAACTTGAATTAAGGTTCGTGATAAAAATAAAAACATGAAGTGCAAAAAGATGATGAAGAACTTGCTAGGAGTAATGGAACAGTGACAAGGGTACAAGTAGAGAGATGATAGTAAAGGAATTTTGATGATGGCAAATGGCAAATGAGTTTGGCAGCATTTGGTCAGTAAAAAATAAAGATACTGTAGAAGAGATAAAAGATCACTATGGTTTTGGTTTGGTTGGTGCTTTCATCACTGCAGCTGTTTGTTGTACTACTATTGATACTCATAATCAAAGTGATGTAGCCACTAGCCACACACATATAGACACACAAACACAAGTGATCGTCAATCTTCAATCTTTTTCTTCTTACAAATTCAAACCTTTGCCGTTGGTTCTGCCACTGTCACAGTTCAGTTCTAATTCAATTCCTTTTTCCTGTAGAACATAAACTTCATGGTAAGTCTGTCAATTTACTGTTTATCTATGTTGGTAAAAACACACGTTACTCGTGCTATCTTTTCATATTACTCCCTCCGATGAAAATAGATTTTTTTTTATAATCAACATGTCATTAATTTCGGATTGAAGTTTGACTCAGTTTATGAAACGATAAATGTAATATTTTTGAACTTATTATAAAATTCCAATGATAACTAAAAGTCAAGTTTTTCGAGTGCATACTCACAACAAAACTGTGATTGAACTTTTAAAGATGTTTACTGAATGATGAATATTAGAAATATCGCAATTTGGTTAAGACGGATAGAGCATATGTTCACGATAGAAGCTTGTTTACTGTATAGAGCATATGTTCACGATAGAAGCTTGTTTACTGTATCGATATACAGACATAGGCACATATACATAATCATCATCAAGGTTATCGGACCTTTGAGACGATAGTACAGTTACCTTTTCTTTTTGTGAAAATGAGTAAAGTTACTTAGTATACCCTTTGAAAATTGGACAAGGGAAAATATCTGAACTTTTGCATTCTACTGTTTTACTAATACAAGAGCCGGTAGTTATTGCACAAAGAGAACACTGTGCCAGTTGATACTTTGATACAAAGATCCTCTTGAAATGCCTCCTCCGTCACCACCACATTGAAAATGACCCATTTCTGTCTTTTTTCACTCTCTTTTTTCCAGTCTTAAATTTTCAATTATTATGCCTTTTTCTCCTCCTCTTCTTCTTCTTTTTTTTCTTTTTCATTTTTATAATTAAAAAAAATAAAAAGGAACTTAGAGCTCTCAGCCTTTCATTATCCCCACTTCCTCTCAGTCTGTCTTTTTTTTTTTTTTTTTTTCTTGCTTTTGCTTGACTTAAAAGAAGCAACATCACCTTTTCCTCAGGGGTGTCTACACCTCTCAGCTTACCATATTCTGCCATTGATGATTATTGTACATCATAGCTCAACCCCTTGTCTTCATTGGGAATAGCTTTTTATACCATAGCATATCAGCAATATGTCAAAGATTTCCTCTCATTTTCTTTCTTTATGTTCCATCTTATGTCAATTAGGTGTTGTTGCGCTCCATCTTTTGCTCCTAGGGCACTATATCCTGTTCTTTAGATATTGTAGGACTTTCGACAATTGAGGAGCAGTGCATCGTGACCAAGATGCAATGCTCAGGGTGCAAAATGACGCAGGAGGATTTTTTTCTTTTTTGAGAGTATGATACAGGAAGATTTTATTAAAGTGACAATTATCAACTGGTGTCTCATTGTAAATTTAAATTTATTTTATCAATTAATATGTATTAAGTTAAAATTACTTATTTTTTTTTTTAAAAATAAGATGTCATTTGTCTCTAGAAAAAAAGTTAAGATGTCATTCTCCTTTTTACCCCTCATCTTTAATATTTAAATTACAAATCCTAAACAAATCATCGTTCTACGTCATCCCGCGACATACACCATCATCATCTTTTTTGCACAACCATCACCAACCTCTACCACGCCCTCACCATCATCACTATCAACCATCTCCACCCGCCACCGTCACCGTCATCACTTTCTCCATTTTATAATAACGAGGGTGAAGTTGTCTTTTTAACACTGACCTCCAAACGCCATCCATATATACACATCGTTATGACCATCATCTAAATTAACTCGACAACAACAAAGATGATTTTAAACTCGACAATGACACCTTTAACGGGCGGGTACTATCATTACCTACGATGGCGACGCAAAGCTAACTTCGGATTCGGCCACGTATTCCATTACGTACTAATTCACTCTACGGGCACATTGATTGAAGATTGTTGTTGGTTATGTGCGTCCTATTTATAACAATGCGTTCAAACCAAGGGATATTGATGATATTGTGTTGTTATGGGACATAGTGAAACCTCGATTCCTATGTTGTTAGTCTTAGCAATGCACTTTCATGTAAAACTAAACACATTGTTTGTCAATAAATTAATGGGGAGAATCACCACGATCTCTGTTTAAAAAAAAAAAAAAAACTAATGATCGATAAGATATGGATTGACGCCACAAGGTGAAATTTTCTTGATAAATCGAAACTTTGTATAGAACCAAAGATAGAGCTTTCTTACTCCAAGACCAAAGTTAGTTCTCTTTCTCTCGTAGAGATAAGAGTAAATAGAAGTGAACAAAAAAACTATCAATCAGGAAAAGAAAATACTAAAAAAAAGAAGGCCTAATACTATGGAGGCGTGGGAACATGGAACATGGCATGCCGCTCCTCATAACTGTCGATCTGTTACTTGTCCTTGCTTGCCTTCGCAAGCTTTTCCAGACTTAAGACTTTGATCACATGGACCAGTTTAGGCTCTACTGCAGTATATTCTCTTATTTTCATGTCGTCCGAATAGACGAGGATGAATGAATTCAGAGCCTCCTTAAATAGTTTGATGCGGGATCTAGTAACTGGTCTGATTGGCACTTCCAACGGGTCCTTGGTTATGACTTTGATATTCAAGCTTCCGTTTATTGCATCTCTGGTATTTTCTGACGTGGTCTATTCATATTTATCAAGTCCAAAGTCTGTATAAACGACAAGAGTTGTGTTTTGAGTTGTTGATGGCCATTTGGTATTGAATCATTATTCATGGATAGGACAAATTTTTGTAGGGATAAAGGCCTGGAAGGAGGAGGAGACATTTGCACCTAGCTCTTTACTTAATAGTACTAGCTTATTTTTCATTTTTCTTGATTTATTTAGAAGCGACCACGATGGTAATAACGGTGTCCACGATGGTGCATGACAAACAGAACAAGCCGTTCGGGATGCGTTGGATATGGAATGTGATGGTCTTCGAGAAGGAAAAATTATTAGGGTTAGAGTTCATTATAAGATTGTAATTTGATTTAAAATAAATATGTTTCTTATATTAATAGATATGAATGGATATTAAGATTATTTAATTTATTTCCAAACATAAATTAGAGCATGAATTATGAATTATGATTGAAAACTCATTGGTTGCTTTCAACCAGTATTTTAATTGTTTGCACTTGAGAGGATCCGAACTGAAGACCTCCACGAAATACGACACATAATAGAACATTGTGGCAGATGAACCTTGTGTTCTCCTTTTATTGTTTAATTGATTTATCCGTTTTTTTTATAACTCTATTAGCAGTTATAACAATTCAGGTAACGCTTGTAAACCTATCATAGATTT
Organism: Drosera spatulata; assembly: GCA_035668315.1. Taxonomy (NCBI): domain Eukaryota; kingdom Viridiplantae; phylum Streptophyta; class Magnoliopsida; order Caryophyllales; family Droseraceae; genus Drosera; species Drosera spatulata. Next base: position 11,176 of record JAOVYX010015744.1, on the reverse strand, counting down.
GTTTATGATGACAATTGTAAACGCTATCATAGATCCATCTATGGTACGCTTTTCTTAAGCATTGCAAAAAAAAAAAAAAAAAGAAACAAAAAAAAGAAACAAAAAAAAAACTGCCATAATGATCTATAATAACGGTTAAACAATGACACTGGTTACTTAAAAGCTACCATAGATTCTCGCATAAGGTTCTTTAATCAAAATCTATTGTGATGGTTAGAAATCTATGAAGATGATTAGAAGCTGCTGCAATAGAAAGTTATAGCAGCGTTTACATATCAGCTACAAAGAAAATGCTACCAAAGATCTAACATGTTGTAGTGTAATTTCTTATCTAAACAAGTTGGCCTCTATGCAAACACCTCTTTCAAGTATTTATCAGCCTTTGAATCGTTTAATGTAGCACTTTGTTGAGCAAGGGTGATCTTTCTTTTTCATAGCAAGATAAACACTTGAGTTTTTTTTCGTGAAGATCTACTCCTGAAGCTTTGTTGTCATCCCCTTTTTTTAAATAAGCCCATGAACTACCCGTTGTCTAATCTATCATTTGAAATAATCTCACTCTTTCATTTTGATCAAGAACTGTCCAAAAACCAGCTTCCAACGTTTCTGAAAATGACCAGAGATTATCCAACCTGTTAAACTCTGTCAATGTGATGCAGAAACTTTTGTCTTGTACTGGGCTATGTTGTTCTCCTTAATAGGAGAACACTTAGCTTCCTGTAATGAATCATTGCTTTTGATCAACTGAAAGAGTCCATTCTGTGCATTCTGAAGTTCACTCTGCTGCCTCGTTTCACCCTTTTGACATGAAGATCTAATCCGGTGAATCTGCACTCTGTCGATCTATCAATTTGCACTCTACTGATTTATTGATCTTGGTCCTTCTATCCTGTAGGTTTTAACCTCTGCTACTTTGGTGACTTCTTGGGGTTATTTTGATTATCACTAATTTTTAAGGCTTCTGGTCCAACAATAAATAAGAATGCTTTTGAGAACTTATTGGTAGTTCTCTTTTAATTAAAGTACTCAGTTCTTTTTTTATCATTGAATGATTTGATTTGATTTTAAAAAAATGATTTATGTATTGTTTTTTTTCTTGTATCAATGTGTTGAATTATTGCATCTATATGGAGATAAATAGGGTATTTTGCAAAATAGAGATTTAACTTTTATCTCTAGAACAAATTTTCTTTACTCCAGATTTGTATGAATATTAAATTTTGATGAGATCTAATATGCTTATTGTTTCCATGAATTACTTTTGTGGCATATAGAGACAAATGAGAGCAATCCATTAATCCATTAAGTATAAGGTATGAGGAGTTAGGGAGGTTGTTCTTTATGTCTTCAAAAAAATTGAATTGCATACTATATTATTAAGAAATGATTATTTATCATTGACTTTGCAAAAAAATATGATTCCAACTGAAGAGAGAATCGAAAGAGATAAATCATGAAACCATGTTAGTAACCTTTAATAAATAATTCAACAAAATAAAACGTGCTGTATAAGGATGAATAAGCATAGAATCATAGAATCAAAACATACTTTCTTTAAGTTGTTACTCAAACCCTCTTCAAAAGTATCAAAGTGATATGTATGAAAACACACATCATTTTTTTATTTTAAATGTTTGTTTTATACCTCATGTAACGTCTATTTTATATTTTTAGCGTCTTTTTGTCTTGAAATATTGGTACTGCTGTGTTTTTATGTTTTCGACAGATGGGTGTGAAATTTGGAACAAAATGAAGAAAGATGAAGAAGACAAGTCAAGTCATGAGCTCAAAGGCTGAAATTCACAAGTTTATCGTTATTTCACGTGTTTCGGGAGGTAATGCGGCAAAGTTTCACATCGACATGGTAGATTAGCGAGTTTTGGTATGTTGTATAAGTTTATAGAATTTTTGGACGTCATTTAGTATTTTTTGTAATAGTTTTAGGTGATCAACACACCTGTAGCGGCCACTACAGCATGATGTCACGGGTAAGGTGTCTGTCGCGAGCGCAACGGTCATTTTGAGCGAAATTCCAGATTTTTAATATGTCGCGGGCGTGACACAAGCTGGGTCGTGGCCGCGACGGTCTCCCACATGCAGATTTATTGTTTTCAGTCGTCGGATCGTTTTGCCTTTGACCTATACCTATAAATACACGTTGTTAGGGTTTTTCTAAGTAGGATAGAACATCGGTGACGGCAGAGATAATTAAAGGAGACGGAGACGCTAAGAGGAGAAGCCGACGAAGGTTTTGACCAAGTTTTGGAGGAGAATAGACCCGCAATTCATTGTATAGCATTGGACACCTATTTGGAACACATCGTGTGCTGTAAAAACTTTATTTTCAGATATTTACTTTCTACAGAATGTCTACTTTTCAATATATGATTCATTCCATCCTTAGTTTGATCGATATACGTGAGTAGATCATTAGTAGGGATGCGTTGATAAACTTGGATGTCCCTAGATCATGAGATGAAGCTTATTTGACTTATAAAATCAGAGATGTTAATGATGAATGTGCTACATGAAACCTGTTAGAACTACTGCATAACATATGTTTATTAGATTGATCACCTGATATACGTAGGTTAGAGCTATAAATCGTGCTAAGTGATTTATTTAGTAATGAATTGATATAATATGATTTAAGCTAATTGTCATATTTAATCAATGGTTTTATATGCATGTGACATGATTAGTTTATGCTAATTGCTATTCATGTTACGAATGGTTTTTTCATGTTTTGAATCAACTCTATTGATGAAACCATGTTTGAGCTAATTGAAATGGTTTTAATTTATTGAGTTAGTTTGACTATTCGAGTTAATTGGAAGTTATAAGTTAAGAAACGTATTGAGTTAAGGCAAAACTCATTACAGTCATTCAATATTAATCATTATATTTAAAATTCAGAAACTTCCGTGATTGATATAGGTGACTCAAAAGGAATTCAATCATCATCCCTACATTACTCTCAATTTAAGAAAACTCCTCTATATCTTAGCTCTTTCTTAGTTTCTATTCGATCTGGTTAGTTTAGTTTTAAGTTATCCTTTCAAACAGTTGCAACACCCCCCAAAACTACTCCAAGTTGAGTTCAGGTCGACATTCTCTGTTCCCTGTGGGATCGACCCCTGCTTTCGTATCTACATTAGTATTTATAGCGGGATAAAAACAAATTGACACGTTTTACGACGAACATGGAAATCGCCATAATTACACCCTTAGTTGACTTCGCATCAATTTTTAACGTCGTTGTCGGGAAACGGTAACGAGTGTTAGTACAACCAAACTTATCTTGATAATTTTCTATTCCTGGTTTTAATTTAATTTTAAAAAAATTATTTTAATTACTTAATTGTTTTTAAAATAAACAAATTTTTTTTTCTGAAATCAAAAGAAGTTTATATGAATTTTTATGAACTTAAAAAGTGGTAGGGTAACTGGATCTCAAGTTAGAAAATTAGTCTCTAATTTCGAATCTTCTCAGAGAGGAAGCTCTACTCCCTTTTCAGGTTCTACACCTTCAACTTTTTCTCCCCACGTTCATACAGAGAGGAGTTTCACTCCTATAAATTTTGAAAATCTTGAAATAACAGAAAACAATCAAAATGATGCAAATAATATTGCGCAAAATTTAAATCGAACTCTTCGCGAGCAATCTACTCTCACAATAGAGGAAGAGCCCCTTTGCGTAAATTTGTCAAATCTGAACGTGCCATTCAGACTAAATTCGGATCTTCTGAATAAACTCCTTGTATTTAATGGTGTAGCTGGTGAAGACCCACATAGATACTTCAAGGAGTTGCACCTAATTTGCAAGTAGACCAAACCTGTAGGTATAATGGTCGACGTAATGAAACTGTTCGTATTTCCTTTCATCTTACTAGGATATACAAAAGACTGGCTGATGAACAACCGTCATTATCAATCAACACTTGCGCAGAAATGCAGAATGCTTTTCTTGATAAATATTTTCCATCAAGCCGAACAACGACTCTCCGGAAAGAAATTTTCGAGATTAGACAGAAGATGGGGAAAAACCTTCACGAATATTGGGAGTCTTTCAAACGCTTATGTGCAAGTTGTCCGCACCATTCAATAGCAGAAAATCTCCTAATTCTGCATTTCTATGAAGGGTTGCTACCCGAAGAACGCCAGCGAATAAACGCCTCAAGTGGTGCCACCTTAACGAACAAATCTCCTGCTGAAGAAAGGAGATTTATAGAAATTTTTGCCCAAGGTTCTCAAGACTTCAGCCCAAGGGGCGATGCCGGTAGAGAGGCAGCTGGAAACTTGACAATAGATAAAAAGATTGTTGTACTTACTGATTTGGTTGCTAAACCAGTAACCAACACTACTCAATCACAACCTCAACAAGTAAAGGCGTGTGAATTCTGCCAATGTATAACACATAAAAAGGATGCTTATCCTTCCTTATAAGAAGACGTAAACGCTGTTAATTTTTAGGGACAAAGGACAACACCGTGGAATAATACACCTGATCTACCTTGGAGGAACCATCTAAACTTTAGATGAGGAGGACAAAACAATGCCCAGAATGTTCCCCAACAATAAAAATTCCCTCCAGGATTTGGTCAGGGACAACAGCAATAGCAACAACAACACTTCAATGCCAATAACAATAATGAAGGATCTTCAAGTGAAATGTCACTTGGAGAGATGATTAAACAAATGGCTATAACGCAAATGCAAATGCGAAAGGATGCTAAGGAGACAAAGATTAACATTTAAAGCATCTAAAGTCAAATGAGCAAATTAGCTTCTGATTCATGTCAGTTGAAGGCTCCGATGAGCAACAAACTCCCTTCTCAGTCTATAAATCTTAGAGAAACTGCAAATGCAATAACTCTGAGAAGTGAAAAAGAGTTAACAGGAATTTATGAAAATCCTCACAAAATTGAAGATGAACTTGAAGTTCATAAAGATAAAGAGAAGGGGGTGACTGAAATTCTTCAAACCCCTAAACAACAAGAAGAAAAGTCAAAGTTTGTGGCTCCAAATAAATCAAGAACTGTTTCAACTGCTCCTTTTCCTAACCGTTTGACTAAGGATAATAAAGCAGAAACAGAAAAGGACATATTTGAGATTTTTAGGAAAGTCGAAGTAAACATTCCTCTATTGGAAGCAATCAACCAAGTTCCAAGATATGCTAAATTTTTTTAAAGGATTTTAGCGCCAACAAACGAAAATTACAGGTCCATGAACGAGTCATGGTAAGCGAGAATGTTTCAGCTGTTTTACATAAGAGACTACCACAAAAACAGAAGAACCCTGGAATGTTTACCATATCATGCACCATAGGAAGTGTACAAATTACAGGCTGCATGATTGATCTTGAAGCGTCCATCAATGTGATGCCCTTATCAATTTTCCAATCCTTAAATTTAGGACCTTTATAACCAACTGGGGTTGTAATTCAACTCATTAATAGGTCTGTCAGACATCCTGTTGAAGTGGTAGAAAATATCCTTGTGAAAGTTAACGAACTTGTCTTTCCTACAGACTTTTACATTATAAAGACTGAAGATGATCATCACTATTCCACTCATGCACCAATTCTATTATGGAGACCGTTCTTAAAGAATGTCAATACGAAGATTGATGTTAATGATGGAACGTGTCCATGAAATTCAATGAAGAAAAAATTACATTTAATATTTATGAAGCAATGACACATCGAAGCGACCAAGTATTCGCTGTGTGTTCAATTAGGACCTCCATGTCCCTTGAAGAAGAATTATTCGATGCAGATGAGTTAACCTTTATGGAAACCATCAAGAAAATCGAGATTGAACAAGAATTGATGAAAGTAGTTATTATCACGACTTGTCTTTCCTAGAAGATCAATTAAAAGAGCGAGAGCATGTCAAAATGCTTGAATTGCCACAAGATCATGAAAAGATCAAGCCATCAATTGAAACACCACCAACATTAGAGCTAAAACAGTTGCCAGCTCAGTTGAAATATGCTTATCTGGATGACGATAACAAGTTACCGATTATTATTTCTAGTCAACTGACAGATGAATAAGAAAAAGCTCTGGTGGGTATACTAAAAAGACACATTACGGCTATTGGATGGACCCTTGTCGATATGAAAGGAATTAGTCCCTCTACATGCATGCACAGAAGATTATCAGAGGACGACTCCAAAGCATCAAGAGAGCCTCAAAGGAGATTAAATCCTCCTATGATGGAGGTGGTAAAAAATGAAATTTTGAAATTGCTCGATACTAGAGTAATTTATCTAATCACGGACAGCCGATAGGTAAGTCCGATACACGTTGTGCCAGAAAAGTCAAGATTAACAGTAGTTGAGAAGAACTACAGGGGAAATATTGCAACAAGAGTGCAAAACGGCTGGAAAGTCTGTATTGATTACAGAAAATTAAATGCCGCCACGAGAAAGGATCATTTCCCATTATCTTTCATGGATCAAATGCTAGAAAGGTTAGCAGGCCGTTCTCATTATTATTTCTTGGACAGATATTCAGGATATAGTCAAATTATGATAGCCCCTGAAGACCAAGAGAAGACTACTTTTACTTGTCCTTTTGGAACCTATGCTTACAGGCATATACCTTTTGGCTTATGCAATGTACCTGTAATGTTCCAGAGGTGTGTAATGCCAATATTTTCTGATTATATATTAGAAATAATAGAGGTGTTCATGGACGATTTTTCGGTCTATGGAAATTCTTTTAACCATTGCATGACAAATCTAGAAAAAAAAAATAAAAAAATGCTAAAACGATGCGTAGAAGCGAACTTCATTCTAAATTACGAAAAATGCCATTTTATGGTGGAAAGAGGTTTAGTGTTGGGACACGTTGTCTCCGCGAAGGGATTAGAAGTAGACAAGGCTAAAGTCGAAGTTATCAAATCTCTATCTTATCCCTCAAGCGTTTGAAAAATATGTGCATTCCTTGGACACGCAGGTTCTACAGATGATTTATAAAAGAGTTTTCAAAGATCACACACCCCCTGAATAAACTGTTGAAGAAAGATACTGAATTTACATTCACTGAGGAATATAAAGAAGCTTTCGAGATACTCAAAGATAAATTGATTTCAACTCCTATTATTCAACCTTTGGATTGAAATTATCCTTTTGAAATCATGTGTGATGCGAGTGATCGTGCCGTAGGTGCGGTTCTTGGACAGAAAGTGGATAAGGTTTCACATGTAATTTATTACGCATCAAAAACCCTTGATGAAGCTCAAGTCAATTATACGACAACTAAAAAAGAGCTTTATTCAATTATTTTTGCCCTTGAAAAATTATGTTCAAACTTATTAGGGGCTAAAGTAATTGTATTCTCTGACCATGCGGCATTAAAATAGCTTCTGCAAAGAAGGAATCAAAATCACGATTATTGAGATTGATTCTTCTCTGTTAGAGGTTAGACATTGAAATCAGAGATAAGAAGGATGCAGAAAATCACGTCGCCGATATCTAGAATCGTGAAACAGGATGAGACGTTGAAAATATCAAAATTATTTCCCGACGAGTATTTATATTGTCTTCACGGTTATATACCTTGGTATGCTGGTTTTGTAAATTTTCATGGTTAACGAGTGATCTTCCAAGACATCAAAAAGAGAAGATTAAAAATGATGCAAAGTATTGCTCGCGGGAAGATCCAATTCTGCTTAAATTCTGTGCTGATGCTGTTACAAGAAGATGCATTCCTCATTACGAGATCAAGTCAGTGCTGAAGTACTGTCACTCCTATGATTGTGGAGGTCATTTTGAAGTGAGACGAACAGCTTATAAGATTTTATCTTGTGGATTTTACAGGCCATCTTTAAACAAAGATGTTTCTGAATATGTAAAAAACTTTGAACAATGTCAAAAGACTGGTAATATATCAAAAAAAGATGAAATACCTCAAAAATATGTCATGTCTTGTGAAATTTTTTACGCATGGGGAATAGATTTCATGGGACCATTTTCAAACTCTAAAGGTTATTTATATATGTTGCTAGTAGTCGATTATGTCTCGAAATGGGTAGAGAGCATACCCACACGAACTGACAACGCCAAGGTGGTGGTTGAGTTTGTTAGAAATTTATTTTTAACAGATTTGGCGTACCTAGAGTCGTGATAAACAACCGAGGAACCCACTTTTGTAACAAAATATTGGACAGCCTATTTAAGAAATATCATATCAATCACAGGATCTCCACAGCTTATCATCCACAAACAAGCGAACAAGTTGAAGTTTCCAATCGTGAAATCAAAAGAATTATGGAGAAGATAGTCGATCCGAAGAGGAAGGATTATAGTGACAGGCTGAATGACGCTCTTTGGACGTATCGCACTGTATATAAGACTCCAATCGGAATGTCTCCGTACCGAATGGTATATGAAAAAACATGTTACCGGCTTATGGAAATTGAACATAAGGCATGGTGAGAAATTAAAGAGCTGAATTTAGAATATGGAGACTGTGTGAATATGAGGAAGCTCCGAATCTCGAAACTAGACGAGATTCATCGTGATGCATATGAAAATATAACTTTATAAAAAGAAACATTTAACAGACTTCATGACGAGAAAATTTCGAGAAAAAACTTTAAAGAAGGAGATGAAGTCTTACTTTATAATTCTCGCTTAAAGTTATTTTTCAAAAAATTAAAATCGAGATGGGAAGGACAATTCATTGTCAGAAAGGTCTATAATCATGGAGCAGTTGAGATTCAAGACACGTCGAAAATTTTTAAGGTTAACGGTCACAGATTGAAACGATACTATTAATTTGAGAATACGACGTGGTTTGATGAAATTGCCTTAGAGAGGGTGACCCGCATCTAAATAAAATGATTTCACGTCATGGCTGTCGAGCCAACGACGTCAAACAAAGGCGCTGCTTGGGAGGCAACCCAAGTATAGGTTTCCTTTATAGTTCATATTTATTTCAATTTATTTTTATCGACCTTAAAAATCTTAAACTAATACACGACGTTAAAGTCTGCTCATCGGTGATGCGAGTAATTTTAAAATTAACTTTGGAAGGAAAAAAGGATGAATGAAAAGCATTTGGGTCGTCTTTAAAGGAAACACGAAGGAAAAAAAAAATCGTCCAGGCCAAAAATAAAGGGTTGCGGCCGCGACGATATTTGGGTACGACGTAGACGAGCAGCAACTCAGTTCTTCACTTCTTCATTCCTGTGATAACCCAAAATTTTATCGGATTTAAATATATATTTTGGATTAAAAATATACGTACGAAGCGTATGCAACGAATGCATAAATAAAATTTATGAACGATGAACGTTACATCGTTAAAGTTATTATGCATTTGAGACACAGGTTTGAGCCTGAAAATTTGAGATCATCGAATGAAATATTGTTATAAAATATTTGGGATAATTAAATCGACAATGACTAATTATCGAGAAACGTTATGATCGCATGTTTATTTTTAATGAACGAATCAACGTTATAATATTACAACGTAACGATTTTTAGTCTCAGAAAGTTATATCGTTTACAGGATTACGATATTAATGTGTTTGATACGATTAAATCGTCACGAATTAATTAACGGAAGATTATTATTACGAAAGTGAGATAAAAATAGACTGACGAAAATATAACTAAGGATGAAATAATTTGAAAATCCTTCCCTCCAATCTTCTTCATTCTTGTTACTGCACTGCAGACTTCATGCGCCACTCACACCCGTACTCGGCATCGGCCTCCGACACCATCCACTCGCCTGACAGCTACCAAATCACCACCCACCGCCACTAGCTCCACCAAGCCACCAAATGCATCATGATCATCTTCAAACCTGGAGAGGTCTCGCAGCGCCATGGAAAGAGGAGCAAACGCGCGGCACTCTTCCATTCGCGCCGTCTTGCAGTCGAGGCACCACCAAAAATGCAACACCCCTTCGCCACTACCATGATCATCATCTTTTAAAAGCTGAAAGTGGATTACAAGCCCTGGAAAATGGCAGCAAGCAAGGAAAAGAAAGAAAGGAGAAGCCGCGCGGTCCTTGTTCCTCCGTGCGCGCCACCTTCGGCCAACACGCACCACCACCAACTCCGGCAACCTCGTCGCTCCTCCATACTCTCGCCATGATCATCGAGGTGTGAGGAAGGTGACAACACCAAGAAAACCAAGGACAACTACCAAGACCAGCCGCGATGAAGAACAACCAGCCGCGCGCGTGGATCCTCCTGTCGCCTTGCCGTCCTCGCGTCTCCATCAACTTGGACCACGTTGCCACTCTCCGACCATCACTCAAGGAAGGTTTGATGAGCTGGAACGATGCAGAGAGGATTAGCATGGCCATGCGCAAGGGAAACATGCATAAACCGAGAAAAAACATAAAATAACAACTTTCCGGCGAAACCAGAGATTCCGGCCATGTTTTCCGGCCACCAACGTATCTAGAGGGGTGGTGACAAGTAGATGATGAAGAGGGTGAGACTCGGGTGCCTTTGGTTTCGAGATTTGGATATAAACGAACGTTAAAGAGCCTTAACGAGCTTTTCCGACAAACTTCCGGCCAAGTTCCAGCCAAAGTCCGGTGGGCAGCGGTGAGAACGTGTGGCAGAGGAAGAGGATGTGTTTTGATGACCTAGGGTGCAATGGGTGTCGAAGTTTGTACGTAAACGAGATTTAAATTGGCTTAACGAAGCATTTCCGGCGACATTCCGGCCATATTCCGGCCACCGGTGGTGACGGCAGCGGGAACACGACGGTGAAGAAGGCAGGGCAGCGGGACGATGACCTCGGGTATCAAAGGTCCTAGGGTTTCTAAGGGATTCTTTAACCCTAGGTAAAACTAGGGTTAAACACGCTTCAAATGTAACCTAACCCCTCTCGATCCAAATCATGCTTATTATTTCGTCAATATGATGTGTTATGATGAATATGATATAGAGGGTATCGACAAGAGGGTGATGATATGCTTATTTGCTTAACAGAAGCGTTGAGACGATAACGAAACTAGGGTTTCGTTATTTAATGCATGGATGCATGCATTAGGTTAGAAGGCACCATCTTACGCTAAAAATAACCTAAAAGGGGTCATGGACGCATTACTTTGAATATGGGTACGCTTAATGTGCGATATGAGGAATTATACTTAATTATGGAATTTACACGATAATGAAACTAGGGTTTCAATGGC
>JAOVYX010015743.1:0-26770 GCA_035668315.1 Drosera spatulata | reverse complement strand
GATTGAATCTTTTGATTTTGGCATCTCTTTCTAGAATTGATTTGTATAGGAAAAAATTGACTTTTTCATTCAATTGGAAGTCCCAACCATTCTTTGACTTGCTTTCTTTCGGGTGTGCATTTTTATTCCCAAGTCCAACCATTCTTGAAATGTCCTTGTTTGATAATTGATCCAAATCAGGCCTCTTGGGTAGAGCGAATCAGTTAGCCGCTTAGCAACGCACGTTATCCAGAATTGTAGGTTTTGCATGTTACACCTAGGGATGACAATGGGACGGGTTCGGGTCGGGGACTGTACTCCCCAAACCCGAAACCATCCCCAAACCCGATCAGGTATTAAAATCCTATACTCAAAGGCCAAACCCGACCCGACCAGGTTCAGGGATACCTACGGGGAACCCAAACCCGAAACTAATGATTTGGAAAAAATTTGAAAAAAAACAAAACCAAAATAAATGAACTAATATGTTATGACACAATTAATTCGAATTACGAAAAACATCGATCTCAATCTCTGAAAAAAAAAAAAAAAAAAAACACTAAACTTTTGTAACTTAAAAGCCGAATCATGATAACATTTTCTAAATTAAAGCTACAAAATTAAATCATAAACAAGTAGATTTATTGTTTCAATCATATATAAGACGTTGAAGATAATTTAAATACTATGAAGAATTATGGGTAATGACATATTGACAAGATAAATGGGTATTGGGTTTGGGGATGTTTCCAAATTCGGGTCGGGTATGACAATCTCAAAACCCGCCCCAAACCCGAATTTATAATTTCGGGTATCCCCGGATCCGAACCCGGACCCGGTGAACTCGGGTTTTACCCGCTTTGACCGGGTTCGGGTTTGGGGATACCCATCGGGTACGGGTTCTATCGGCGTCCCTAGTTACACCATCTATGCGAGGGTTCATCCTCTGTGCTCCTGCCATTTCCACTGGACTGTGACATGGAAAATAACACTGCATATGCATAACAGCAAAACCAATGATAACTTTACCTTGTAAAGGATTAGTAGGTGCAACTTGGTATGTTTCAGTTAATTGACAGTTGAATTCTTCTGCGGCAGGTTTGGAGAAATGATAAGGTCCGTGGGATTGTGCAACATAGATTGTTTCAGGCCGACGACTACCAGGGTATGAAACCGAGAACCTCAAGATTTTCAGTTCAGGATACGGAAGGGTCTGTGATGTATATTAATGTGATAGTTTGAAGACCGGGGGGAGCAGAATGGTGCTGCTCCATTTATACTCAAATTGGGGAAACTGGCTGGTATAATTGGTGATGTATTGTGCTTTATTGGTTAGTTTGTGTGGAATGTAATGGGTGATTAATTTATCCTTGGAGGGGTGGTGTATTATAAATTGGTTTGTTTCATCTGTTGAAATTAATAAAAGTTACAATGTTACGTATCGGCCTCCTTGGCCATCAACACCTCTTTGTACAAGCAGCAACTACATGATGAATTTTGATGGTTGGTTCTAGTGTTCTAGTAATTGTATTGGTGTTCGACTATGAGCAAATTCCCGGTTTGTGTCGGGAAGGACAAACCCGGAAAGATTTGGTTGCATTGGTGATCCGCTGTTGAAAGTGAGATGATTTACGTAATTTTCTGGTTTTAGGTTACAACTCAATCAAGTGATGATTCAACATGTACCAGAAAGGTATTTTGTGTTATTAAGGATAAAGGCTACCTGATAGGATGTTGAACAAGCCTATTGAAACATACGAGGTACATATGTCAATCAATTTGTCACAATTCTTCCCAATTCGAATGATGGCGACTGTAGATTCACAAGTTTTAGATAGTAATTGATGAATATTTTCTACTCCGCAAGTTTGATTATCTCCACTTTAATCCAGCCCAAAAAGCGGATAACAGTTCTACAAATAGAGAGCCTGCAGCATCTTCGAATTTTATCCAAAGTAAATAACGCACTATCACGAATACATATACGACTTCTGCAATTTCGGGCAGCTATATAATGTTACAGAGATCCTATGGGTATTGTGTATTCCAGTGCATGTAAAAAATCCTACATGCAGGTTCAGTCAACTCAACGGAACTTTGATTGTCAGTGTATCAGAGCTGTGTGCGGATGCTTCTAATGCTCGAAGCACGAGAGAGATATGTCATCTAGTCTAAGAACCTTCGTCTTCAGATGCTTTGAACACCTGGGGACACCTCAAGAAGCAAGCATCTGGGATGAGCAGACGATATGCCCCCATGAGACACTGTTCATAACCAACACTAGCAGTGACTTGACTTAAGTACGCCTGCTAGCACCATTGTGACATTCAAAAAATACGATTCAATAACCAAGTCCGTCATTCAATGAAGTCCGTCCATCGCCTGATTGTCCTGAAAACCAGCATTCATGGGTCTAAAGGTCGGTCTCATTAAAAAGAAATACTGCAGAAAAGATGCGTTAAGCCTCATACAATTAATCAAATTTACCTTCAGGAGGTGCCCACGATTCAAAATCAAGATTTTTCTGCAAGAAAGATGGCTTTTCAGGACCAAGTACTCTTCTAGGCTTCTTATTATCTTGTCCAGGTTCATCTTGGTTGCTACTCCCCTCACCATTCAACATTGCTCCTTCATCAAGATCATAGTACCCTCTTTTATGTTTCAACAGGAGGGCTATAGCATCTTCTGCTGCCATTTCAGCTCCAGATGATGAGGTTTTCACCTGTTCAGACCCTTGAATATTACTTCCCTTGACCTGCTTCTTTTTCCTAATTATCAAACCCGGAGCTGCGTTTTCAAGCCCTCCATCTGACTCGCTGTTGGCCAAAATTTTATTTCGATCTTTGTAATCAACAAAACCATCGCTGGCATGTGCATCTACCCGGGATTCTGATCGTAGAGACTCTTCCTTTTTCTCATCTTCTACCGCCCCAAGCCATTGAGGCTTCATAGGATTATACACAACGGAATTGTTATCGGTTGTATTGGCAACAACGGTATTGCTATTGGTCGTATTGGCAACAACGGATTCCTCGGTAACTTCAGGTACTTTAGCAACTTCTGCAGTTGCGTTGGGTTTTACCCCAACTACAGCAGAGCTATTGGATGACTTATAAGGTTTCTTTCTCACACTTACTTTGGTTTCTTCGGGGTTAGTTTTCCTCCCATTATCAATATTAGCATTAGGACCTGAAGAAGTTTCAGGTTCCTTCGAGACGAGTTGTTGTGCTGCTGTCTTCCTTTTCTTTCCAGCTTCTCCAGCAGGGTCAGCAAGCTTCAGCAAGTAAAGAACTCTATTCAACTCGGTTTGTAGAGTCGATAACTCCTCCTGCAGCTTTTTGGTTCTGTCGAGCACTGAATGAGAGCAAACCATCAGCAGCATGACTAAAGATTTTTATCTTCAGAAGAAAAGAAGACAGAAGATAAAAATAATGATCTGATCAATTTTAATACAAAATGGCACTCTTTTAGAACCAGCACCACTGATTGTCCCCAAAAGTGGAGATATTATAGGTGACAAATGAAAGAACTGAAAATTAGAATCACTAACCAAGCTGAGATGACAGCCCCATCATGTATGCATCAAGTGCATCACCATTCTCTGGGTCAATTTGAGGTTCGGTGATATTGTTTTTCTCATCCGAAAGAGCCTTTTGCTTCTCTTCCATCTCTTCCATAATAGAATCTTTCTTATCAAGCAGAGACTCCGCAGTTTCAACTGTTTGAACATTCCCAGTTTGGTTCACAGACGGTTTCTTCTTTGTCCGGTCATAAAACTCATCATCATCGCTGTCCAAAAACAGCCCAGGTAAGAAAAAGGATGTGAAATCCCAACTCACACTTTTCATCAAGTAGAAAAATCCAAGAAATTGATTGCCGTACTATGAGAAGCTAATTGTAGTAGCCCACAAGGGAAAATCGACAATTATAGTAGTCATTCCAACGAGAATTTTTTAAGTTTGAACCGACGAAGAAAATGCTTAAATCACAAAACTATTCATCATAATTACAGAACAAGCATAGAACCCTGAGACTATGAGACAAGAGCTACCAATGCACAAAACAATTCATACAAAGAACAAGGTCATGCAAACATTATATTGGGACTTTTGCTAAGACAATAAAGAGTTCTATTTAACAGAAAAATGTACCTCATGATGTCATCTTCTTCTTCAGTTGTTCCCTTCCCTCTAGCACGGGAACTCTTTCCCGATCGTGCACCGGCGCTTTCTCGAATACTATCGTTCAGAGTCTCCTCCAAGTTATCAAGCTCCTCCATTAACTGCGTTATACGAAATAAAATATGTTCCAGCAAAATAAATAATAGTGCCCCCATATAACTAATAATGGTCCAACAGAGTCGAATCCTTTTCAACAGCATGTTGTCCAATAATCAGAATGACAACTGATAGGAAAAGAGCAAAAACCAAAAAGAATTTCAAAAGCTGCAAAAGGTTCTTACCTGGGATATTCTTTGCTCATTCCTAGCAATTTGGGTTTGTTGCCATTGAGTCAACCCTCCTTGAGCAATATCTTTAGCACGAATTGCGTCAATCTCTTTCTTCATATGAGCTATCTCTATCGCCAGGGCAATCCATTAGAACTAGAATCATCAAACTCATGATTTATAGATGCTTTATCCTCCAAATTTCTTCACCAGTAAATCCCAAAAGGAATCGAGACTCAAAAGATTTAATCATACTACTAACAGGAACATAGGCCTCATGATTATGATGAAATATACTCCCAAAGGTAATTAAAGATAAGCTGTGGCTATAAGACAAACCATAGAACTATTATGTTTTATACCATCAATTGTGAAAATCAACCCAGGAATTTCAGAAAAACGAATGGACTTACCTTCTCCAGCCTCTTTAGAACTTTAGTGCGAGTTTTATCCTGCTTTTCAGTGAGCTCTCCTTTGTATGTTTGCCAGGTTATCTCCTCAGTGTCATCCTGCAAATCCATAGATACAACATGACGAACAATAAAAAGTTGAAAACACAACAGCCATTATTACTTCAAGCAGCCAAATCACAGTATGAGAGATATTCTTGGCATAAATGACATCATTCCAAGTTCCAACAGCCACCTAAATCATCTTGAAGAAGGCATGAAATAACTCTCCAATGAGTTAAACTTGATCAACGGCTCTGGCAAAAGATTTACCTCAGCTTCTTCTATAGCGTCCTCTCCCATCCCCCAGGAGATACCGTCTGCCAAAGCCGCTTCCTCTTTGGCTCTACGGAGAAATGCTTCCCGGTCTCGCTTCTCTTGTTGCAAATTAGAATATCTAATACTTGTCAAATCCTTTTCCTGAAGTACAGATAAGCCACATCAGTAATCCACACAAGTCACCTACATTTTCTGATACCGAAACAGATACATCTGAAGAGCTCACTTCATAATATATGCATCCACGAATTAAAAAAATAATAATAAAGAAAAGAAATATAGCAGAGTTACAGGAGGCATCAACTCTTCTGGGCCTTGAAATATATACAACCGCGACGAACTGCAGAAGAATTATAAAACAATTAGGTTTGGAATAAAAGGAAAATTATTAAGTCTACTCCTCGTATATGCATCATACAAGAATTGAATGGGTCAGTTATAGTCTCTCTTTCCTTTCTTAAGTTATACTCTATCTCTTTCCTTTCTTAAGTAAAGGCTGCAAAATCGAGCTACAAAATTCTTCATCGCGCGTTGATAAGATTCATCTACTATGCATTAAAAAACGATGATCGGATTAATGTTTTGATGGATAGGATCAAGGAGGAAATTGCTCGCGGTATTCGTGAAAAAGCGAATTATCCTTAAATCTCCGCTAATGCATAAGGTAATGGGAGGAGATGCAACTAAGGTCCTCCTTACTTCCGACAAACATAATCTACATTCTACATTGAATTAAACATATCTAGTTTACTCTGAAGTGAGGAATAAATTAACTGAATTACAAATGAAGTAGTAGCTAGCTACTCACAGGCCAAAACGGACGATATCACCAACATGTAACTCTACATATATCTTCGGCTTCACCTAATGAAGAAAACCAACCAATAGTCAGACAAAAATTCAACATAATTCCTGCATCAAGGAGAAGCGACTTTTACAGAATAGTTTTTCTGACACGAAAACATATCAACATTTTTGCGTGGCAAGTAATCAAAAAACATGCTAAGCCAATACCTGTTTTTTGTTTATAGAAGTTCCATGAGTGCTTCCAAGGTCATATAGATATGCTTCGCCACTTCCCTTAAACTGAAGCACTAGAATACAAGAGAACATCGATAGATATGTTAATTTTGAATTGGATGAACTGGACATATGCCAAAATGAAAAAATTGCAGGCCAAACTAATTACCTTTGGTACCAAAATAAACATACATCAACAAGGGGCTAAAAGCCCAAAACAAGGCCCAACACCATTAAACCAAAAAACCTATGATAGAAGGTCACATGACATCTCATGAATGGCTAAATCACTCTACTGTACGGAAAGAACAAGTATCCATCATGCAAAGAATCAACAGTATCCTATAAATATCCTCATTTACTATCAAAAAATATAACTTCTCTTAAACTTATTCTGCAGTAATTTATTGGGATTTAACCTTACTGACTTAAGCATCGGGATCGATCCCCGAGGAAACCTCCTCGAGCCCGACTCACCGGTTTGTTGTTTTCTGGTGTGATTACAGGCCAAGAGTACTGACCAGGACCCATCAACAAAAACAGACATAAATACATAGGCTCATAAACCCACGCTCCTTGCTCGTTTTCACACAAACATTGGCACGGTTGAAATAAAGGCAGTAGTACTAGTACCGATACGGATAAAAAAGGTCTATTGGGGAATCACCTTATAACCTACCATTTGGAATGGAGACAGCAGTACCAATAGAGGTTGAGCATCTGAGCCCAAGGATGATGGGTTTTCTTACTTAAAAAAACTCACATCTGATAAGGGAAGAGTTCGATTTTCTAGGAGAAAAGCGAGGAAAAGCCCTGCTTAATGCCCGAGTATACCAACAAAGGCTCACCAGCTACTTCAACAAAAAAAGGTCAAACCTGAACTTTCAAGGTGGGAGATTTGGTCCTCAAGCAAGTAGAGTTTGAGTTCGAGGTCATGCAAACTAGTGGGAAGCTTGCAGACAAGTAAGAAGGACCTTACCGTGTGAGTGCAATGAAGATTCAGGGCGCATACAAGTGGATTGACTCAATGGTCACGAATTATCAAGGACCTTCGACGGATGTGATCCAAGAGTGTACTCACTCGATCCCAGAATAAATGCCACAAATTGATCGGCACGGGATTTTATATGTGTTGAATTTTTGTGAAATTTGATGAAGAAAAAATATTTTTTTTGACGATAGTTGGGTTTTACTGTAGCAGTTGTGAGAGAAAATAATGGGTGCAATGTAGCTGAGTTTGATTGATTTTATATTTTTTTTTAGATAAAAAATTTTTAAATGGGATATGTTGTAATTATATGGGACATCCAAAAAAGACAAGTGTTGCATTTATTTTGAAACGGAGGGAGTATTATCCATGAGAATCTAAAAAAGAAAACCTTAATGGAGATACCTGAAAGGTCATGAACCGATTTTATCCTTGGCAAACTGAACGGAAGCTCAAATCTTTTCTTTCCTGTAGTCCGAGAAGGAAAAGTCAGTCGCATATGATCGAGAATCATGTTGAGTAACAGATGTAAATGGTAGAACCCCGAGTTAAAAGTTCAAGAATGTGTCAAAGTCTGAACAAAACAAGTCTAAGCAAAAACCGTGAAACCATGAACCTGAAAAACCAAACGACTAACCTACGGATCGTTTCATAGGGGAATGTGTTACCAAGTTAACCATTTTTGACATAATTTTAGGTCAATTGCAAAACCAGTGCTCAACACATCCTGACTCATAAAAGTCTGGAACCGATGAAAAATGAAAGGTTTAAGGAGGCCGAGTTAAGGATCAGCTAAAATTAAGCCATTCGAAAACCAGATAGAACCGCAACCTAGAAACTACAAGACTGAGAGTTAAGGTGATGACCAAGCACGACAACCAGCGAAAGGAAACAGATTCAGCAATGAAAATAACGGAAACCCCGTACCATTAGAAAGAGAGTTTAAACAACAAGTACCAGTACCGGGGACAGACCCCCCAGGTTAAATGTTTTCAAAAAGCTACAGATTATCTATTCAACATTCTCTGGGACCTCGACACCTTCGAGACTCCTGGTTCGCTCCGTCTTCCCCTTGCCCGGGTTCTACATCAGATGTCTGCCCAGCCTCATTCTCAGATGTCTGCCCGGCTTCCGCTGCCGCCTGTTCGACCAGTTGCTTCTCTTCGTCCTCGGTAAGGACTCTCCCGGCCTCCTTCCATTTGAGCGGGCATGAGATTAGGGACAAGAAGTCAAGGTCGGCCAGCTGCACACCAAGATTGTCCTTCTCGAGGGCGATGATTTCCTTAAAAGCGAATTCGCAATCATAGTCGAAACCTTCTTGTTGGGTGTCCCTGAACTTCTTCTCCTTTTTGAATTTCTTCTCAAACCGGAAGACTGGAGCTGTGACTCCCGTTCTCCCAAGCTCCTCGTGAGCTCGGCAATCCTAACATCCCGGGAGACCATCACATCCTCCACGATCTTTAACCGGGTCTCCAAAGCCACAACCCCATCAGAGCTCTCGAGAGTTTTTTCTCGGCCTCGGTCTTCGTCGATTCAAACTGAGCTGCCTGCTCCTTGAGAGCCCAAAAAGCCGCGTTCGAATTCTCAGCATGTAAGCAGATCTCGAAAACTTTCGACACGACCTGCCACAAAAAAACCAAATGTCAGGAAGAACTCGGGGTGAAAGTAAAGTCGGAAAAAGGGGAAACAAAAGAGAAAAGGAGAGAAGCATACTTGGAAGAGGTCATTATAAGTTTCCTCGATTAAACGATCCCAGGGTATAGCTCCATACAACCTTAAGTCCCTAGGCAGGACCATGGACAGGATGGCTTTCCGACCATCAAAGTCGGGCTGATGACAAGAGATCTCAGGGTTGACGAATCACACTGGTCTGTAAACGGCACTCCTAGGGAAGGTGGTCTCTACAATAACCCCACCCCAAGAAGAGAAGTAGGTAGAGGCCTCGATTTTACTTAAGATGTTGGCAGCTGAAGACTCGAACACCTCCCTAGAACAGACAATCAACAGAGAGCTAAGCGGGTCAACCATAACGACCCCTGCACTCGCAGAAGGAGGAGCTCGGGTTTGGCTGGCAGGGGCTTCCATGGACCAGGCCTGATCGGTAGAACGTGGGGCCGGGGTATCGTCGTCCCGGGGACGCTTCTGACGTCAAGTCGGAGATGCCCTCATCTCGGTTTGAGGGAAGATCCATAGCTCGGGAGGAGATCACGATAACCCGGGCGCTTCTTAGTCGCCTTTACTTGTCGGGTTGCATCCAAAATCTCCATCTCAGGCCTTTCTTCGGGTGGTGTAAAAAAAAGAGAGAAAGAAAAGAGAAGAGAAAAAATGAACCAAGTAAGAAACTGAAAAAGAAATGACAAAAACTGGAAAATTAGCAAGTCAGAAACCAAGACAGGAAGCCAGATTGACCAAAACCGTGCTCAATCAAGTCGGCCTCTTTATGAAGTTCGAAGAAGATAAAAATTTCCCAGTCATGTTCGTTTTTCCAATTGAGGATCTTCCGAAAAGCCTCGCCCTCAGCCCGGTTCATCTCAAGTCTCCAGAAGTTGTTGGGATTGAATCCCTCCACTCATCTTGAGGCAAAAGGTCAGTTGGACTCATCAATACAGATAACGAGCACAAACCGGTTCTTCCACCTCTAATGATTATCTGATACCTTATTGATCCACTTCGTCCCCGAATAAGTGACGAGACTCAATCAACTAGACTCTTTGACTTTTTTATTGGTATTAAAGTGGACGAAATTAAAGAAAAAGGGAGGATGGATAGAAGAGATTGGGACCCCGATCTTGACGCCGGCGAGGTAAAAAGTGAAGAACAGAAAAAAACTATTCTGGGTCAATTGAAAGGGCGAGATCCCAAGGTGGTTAAGGACAGTCGTTATGAACAGGTGGATCGGGAACCTAAATCCGCTCTTGAGAAAATCTAGGTAGAATGGAAGGTAATGGGAAGGATATTGAGAATTGACGATGAGGGAAGGCCCCGAGATAAGAAACTTTAGAGAACCCGAAACCTTATAAGCAGCGAACTTCTTGTTGCTATAAGACAAAGAGACCGTAGAGGGGCAAACCGACGGGGTGTCCTCTGCTCAGGGATCGAAAGGCTTTAGATCCTCGGACTCATCCTCCTTCTCTATGTTTTGCTCTACGTCCCCAGTTGGGACTACTAGAGGGGAGATGCTCTGTTAGGCAAACCCCATAGGTAGAGACTCGACCTCCGATTCCCGATCTGACCGATTTTCGGGGGACCAAGGCCTCCCAAGGGTTCGGGGACAAGGCCCTAGGGACGAATGAATGAAGGTTAAACTTGAGGACGTGCTCAAGGACTCATCTCGCTCGGCATACTGATGAGAGTCCTCGGAGCTAGAAGACCGACATGATAGAAAGGGACTCATACCTTATCGACTTGAAGACCGAAACAAGGATGTTCGATCAAATCCGAAGATTCTCGTGAAACCCGAAGAGATCGCGAAACCTGGAGAGATCGCGAAACCGATAACTGGTGAAGCCACCGACGACGAGACCGGGTCGCTGGGGCAAAACCAGGGAACTCTGGGTTTGAGCCGGCGACGAGACCGGGTCTCTAGGACGCGAAATCGGGAGACTCTCGGGGTTTGCGAAGTTCTCGACGCCGTCACTATGACTATCACGGTGCGGGGACTCGGGGTTTAAGAGTGCAAAATGGGTTCAAATTGGGCTCTTCAAAGCTGGGAAACAAAATGGAGGCTTGAATACTGGGAAAATAAAAGAAAATAGGAGAAATAACGAAAGCTCCCTCCTATATAAAAGGGAGAATGGGCTGGACTAAGACATGAAGCCCACGGCCCAAGAAACCGAAGCATCACCTCCGATCTCAATCGACATGACTTGATGGAAGATGTGTCCACACAGCACACTGCCGCGTGGACAGACGTGTCGTTTCACAGGTTGACACGTGACAAAACGTCTTTTAATATTAGGAAACCCAGTCGACGACATTAATGATTGTCAATAATTACCAGCCACAAACTCTGAAGAGGACGATCGAGTTTCCCAAACATCAATGGAGTAAAAAAAAAAAAACTCCCGAAGAATATTCAAGACCAGGTCCGGAGAACAAATGTTGGTATCAAAATAAACATACAACAATGGGCTGAAGACCCAAAACAAGGTCCAACACCATTAAACCAAAGGACCTATGATAAAAAGTCACATGACACCTCATGGATGACTAAGTCACTCCTACTCTAAGAAAGGTAGGAGTGTTCACCGTACAAAGAATGAACAAATCCTATAAATATCATCATTGACTACCCAGAAAGGTAACTTCTCTGGAACCTACACTACAATCAAACCCGACTGACTTAAATATCGGAGTCGATCCCCGAGGAAACCTCATCAGGCCCGACTGACAGGTCTGTTGTTTCCTGGTGTGAAAACAAAGCAAGAGTGCGGACCAGAGCCCATCAACAAAAACACAACCACATAAATACTAGAGCTCACAAACCCAAGCTCCCTATCCGTTTTCACACAAACATTACCCATATAATTAGACACACCTATAAGCACATGCCAAGTTCTCACCTAACTCAACCCCTGAAACCTCCATCACATTATATTTCACACCATTTCCTCGTCAATGCGACATCTACTTTGTTTTAATTCATCACCTCTATTCTTTTTCTTCTTACAGAAAAAGAACGGAACTTTCAATCCTGTGAGCAGTAATCAGTGAGCATGACCGCAAGTCATGATCCTGCATTACATCCACTAGTATGATCCCATGCCAACTAATGAAAGAGCTAAATTTGCATACATCAGAGAGCATTCCGATGCACCTAAAACCCCTAAAACGAAGCTAAACCCCCACACATTGATCTCACTATTCACATCAATACCAAACCTCAACCAACAAAAATCGGGAGCAGCGATCTTACCAGCATGAAACCGGGAAATAGTTGGATGCTCGAGCACGAAATCGCAACTTTCAACCCGTCCAAACATATACGCTCCTTTCTCAGCCCTACACAATCACATGACACCCCCAAATCAATCAATCACCACCAAACACACAAAACATAAACCAAACCCTTACACGTCGTCGAGCTGGTCAATGATGGTCCCATCCTTGAGCACTTCCAGGTAAAACGGGTGAGCCGGAGCATCACTCCAGGTAGGAATCGTGTAGGGGATTGGGGTCGGAGTCGAGATATTGTTGTCGGATTGGTTAGGGTTTTGGGGAGGCGGCGGTGGAGGGGGCATGGGAGCGGTGGAATTTGATGGTGGCTCCATGGCTGTGGTGGTGGTTGAGGAGGAAGGGTCTTGTGTGGGGGATGGGATGGATGGTGTTTCGGTGGTGGTGGCGGAGGAGACGATGGCTGGAAGTCGTCATCGGAGAAGTTGGAGAAAGACGCGCGGTTTGATTTAGTCCGCGTATATACCTATTATAAGACGATTAACGAAACTTCTCAAAATATATGTTGAATAATATAAAAAATAAAATATTATAAGAATTATGGGACGGAAGAAATTTTAAATAAATTGGCACAACTTATATAGGTCATGAGGTTCTATTTTTGCTACAAATTTGATTTTAGCTATGTATAGTTTTGAGTAATGATCAATATGAAGTAATCTAGAAATATTATCTTTGTTTGATGCACAGGTAGGTTCTAACAAGTCGTTGTCAAAGCAGTATTCATTGTATTGCTCATCGTCTTGGATTTTTAGAAATCCAAGATTACTAACTCCGATCAGGACGAAACCTGACAGTTTCAAGCGAAACGGATGTGGGCATTAAACCTCGTCACCTTTGGCCACGAAATCAGACTTAAAACGCATTTCGAGGTCGTTTGCATGTTCTTTTAGTCATTTTTATGTTTTTTTCGAATAAGTCAATATGTTGTTTGGGAAGTTTCGTAATTTTCTGAGTCGAAGAATTCATTTATTTGTATTTAATCATTTCTCGAGAATCTTTGTATTCGGTATACATTTGGAATTGAAAAATCACAGCAACCCCTCTTTGAGGAAGGACGTGTGTGGCATTAATCTATCCCCGTAACCCCTTTTAATCACAATATCCTTAGGTTTTTGGCATCAATCTTGATGATGGACAATTCGTCAATTTTGTCATTAAAGATTAAACAACTAACATGACCCTTCAGTGATAACAAATAGACTATTTTATGTGCAGGCGTGTAGATAGAATCTTGTGCAGAAATTGCAAAGTTATTCCTAACGACTGTCTGACAACTCAGCATAATTTGTTGGAGATGGACTTTTGGCTACAGAATAGATGCAGAGTTAGGAGGACAAGTCGACACACTAGAATTAAGTGGCGAGATCTTATTGGGGAAAAGACTTGAGAGTTTAGAGGTAGAATGTTTGTCGATGATATTATGAGATCTGAAGATAATGTGAATGATTTATGGAATCCGATAGACTCGAGATTGAGGAGTGTAGGTAAGGAGTTATTAGAAATGGTGAAAGGTGCATCATGTTTCACAAGGGAGTCATGGTGGTAGAATGATACTATTAGGAAAAAGATAAGAGTAAAGGAGGGGATGACTGATAATAGGGAAGGATATAGAGTTGTAAGGAAAAAGACCAAGAGGGTGGTTGCAGAGACTAAATAAAAGGCATATGATAGATTATACCAGCGATTAGATACAACAGAAGAAGAGAATGGCATATATAGGATACCACGAGTTAGGGAGAGGAGAACCAGAGATCTTGGACAAGTACATTGCATTAGGGATGAAGAAGAACAGATTCTCGTAGAGGGAATAACTATCAAAGTTCAATGGAAGAGGTACTTTAACGAGCTCTATAATGAACATAATATTGAAGATACGGATACGGAAATAGATATTATTGGAGACATGCATGGGATTGTGTCTGAAAAGGATATTAGCATGGAAGAAGTCAAAGCAGATATGCAGAGAATGGGAAACAGAAAGACTGAGGGCTCATATGATATTAGAATAAACGCCTCGAAGTGTTTAGGGGATGAAGGGATTATATGGTTAACACATCTGTTCAATGTTATTCTCAAGACTGGGAAGATGTCAGATAAGTGAAGGAATAGTGTAATAGTCCCGGTGTATAAGAAGAAGGATGATATCCAAAGCTGCAATAATTATAGGGGTATTAAATTGTTTAGTTACTATATGAAGTTGTGGGAAGGAATTTTGGAGAGAAGGATAAGAGAAACCATTAATATTACTGAGAATCCGTTTGGTTTTATGCCAGATAGATCTACTATCGAGGTAATACATCTCCTAAGAAGATTAATGGAGTACTACAGAGCCTATCGGAATGACCTTTATATGGTTTTTATAGATTTGAAGAAGGCTTATGATAGAGTGCCGCGCAAGATTTTATAAAGTTGTTTGTGTAATAAAGGAGTGTCATTGACGTATATCAAAACAATTAGGGACACATATGATGGTTCACTGACTTACGTGAGAACATATCATGAAATAACATAGCATTTCCCTATTCGTGTAGGGCTGCACCAAGGATCTGCTCTCAATCCGTTTCTTTTTGCAATAGTCATGGACGAGTTGACGAGAGAGGTTCATGAAGAGTTGTCATAGTGCATGTTATTTGGGGATGATATTATTTTGATTGACCACACAAAGAAAAGAGTTAATAACAAGTTGGAGAGGTGATGAGAAAAGCTTGAGTCAAAGGGTTTTATACTTAGCAGAACATAGACGGAGTACATGGCATGTAAGTTCAGTGAATGTCCGGATACTCGGGAATCGGAGGTAAGGATTGGGTCAGATACAATCCCCATGACATCATCATTTAGGTACCTTGGATCTATGATTCAAGAGAATGGAGAGATTGATGAAAATATTATTCATTGCATAAGAGTGGGTTGACAGAAGTAGAAAGACGTCTTAAGTGTTTTGTGCGATAGAAGGCTCTCTCTAAGACTAAAGGGAAAATATTATCGCACAGTTATAAGACCAGCTATGCTATACGGAGTAGAGTGTTGGCCTGTAAAGAAACCTCATGTAAATAAAATGCATGTGACTGAGATGAGAATATTGTGATGGATGCGTGAGGTTTCTTTAAGAGATGGAGTTACCAATGGTAGGATCCGAGAACGGCTAGGAATATCAGCTATTGACATTAAGTTGCGAGAGACGAGATTGAGATGGTTTGGTCATTTGATGCATAAAGACCCAAACTCCCCGGTAAAATGATGGGAATCCATCTAGATCACGAAGAGTAAACGAGGCAGAGGAAGGTCGAAAAAATATTAGGGTGAGGTGATTAGATAAGATCTGACCTTATTTGGACTAACAAAGGACATGGCCCTGGAATAGAACTACTTGACGAAATAGGATAGTGGTTGAGGGGTAAGTTAAGTGGATTATAGTCATTTTAGGACGGGCGGATTGTTTTTAAGGTATTCCGTTCTTAGGTCTTTATTTTTAGGATATACCCTTGTTGCTTTCATTTTCTTACTTTGTTATTGATTATTTTTTAGTCATGTTATGTTCTTTTTGTTGTTTTTTTTTCGTTGTTGTATGTTTGTTTATGAGGACATCGAAAACAGTCTTTCTGTCTACATAACAATGGAGGTAAGATTACATACATTACATCCTCATTAAAATCCTGTTAATTGACGGGATTATCTGAATTATTGTTATTGTTGATGGGGTTTTGAACCAAAAGAATAGGATATCAGCTCACATACAACATTCACATATAAATTCCAGGTTCGAATGAGATAGACTCAATCCAAGTGTTTGTATCATACTACAATAGAAAGTAATAAATCACAAGCTTTAAAAGGCTATGACATGAATTATTACTCACATGTTTTCAAGGCATATGCACGAGTATGCCTTGAATCTCCTTGCACAAAACCAGCGATGTTGTATGTAGTGAAAACAACCGACACATTTCTCAAACAAAAAGCATTTAATCGCAAGTTATCTTCTACAATTGTGAAATGTACAAGATGCTCTAAAAAAGAAAGCAGCTAAAACCCAGCCTTCTGATCCATCATACACCGCCTCGGATGCAACCAAATCAGTAACACATTCTGTACAAAGAATTCCATCAACGAACCGCTACAAAAGAACATCAGAGACACTAATAGGCAATTCGTGAAACTTGGAGTCCCATGCCGATTCTAAGGCAACCCAGCTTCTCTTTACTCTCTAGAAGAAGCACACGATATTACCATCACAACAAATTTATCCAATGAAAGCACATCCATAGGGGAAATAATGACCAGGACGAGCTTTGCTAAGATGGCGTGTGCTGATACACAGAATGAACCTTCGTTTCCAACATGGAAACGTACTTGTCGAGCATGGTGATAACAGCTTCAAGCTCTGTTACCTGCTGCTCTATTGAATCAATCTGCTTGACATATTCGTCGAAGCCACTGCTCTTGCATTTCAACTGCTCCACGAAAACCCTCAAACCAGAAGCAACATCTCCAAAACCATTGTACTCATGCGCCACCTTGAGATTCATTTTCTCCAATAGCTCAAGCAAGTTGTTTGTTCCCTGTGGAATTGTTTTAGCATCTTAGCAGCAGTCAGCAACCACAGGTAACTCTAACGTCCCAACATTGATCAAAGAAAGTGCGAAAGAGGGAGGGAAAATCAAGTAAATGCAAGCATAAAGCTAGAAAACAAATAAAACATAGTATCAGGTGGTGTTCGAGTGTATTCAAGCCTTAAAGTCTCCCATTCCACTGGATGTCACGGTCTTCTATGTGGAGCCTCTTTATCCAGCAGAGTCAGCACATGTTTATCTAAAAATGGTCTTTACGAGCTTAAACCAATCTTGGGGTTTAACAGTGGACTTCAGATTGTTAACAGTAACAGTCTTCCGCCTCATACAAAAAAACGCAACCTAAATTATTGACCTCTCAGAGATTAAATGACTTGTAGGGCACACAAATAAGGAAGACCTCCATGACAAATTGAGTGTGAATAAGCATAATTGTACGGCGAGAAACAAAAGTACACAAAAAAGAATAGAACCACGTACGACCATTTAAAGAGTCTGATTTCACAAGAATGACTTTTTCTAGTAGTTTTTGAGAGCTTTACTCATTGATGGCCACATCACCTGTAATGCAGACACTAGTCACTATATTGTTTGCAACTCTTAACCTTCTGTATCATAGTTCACAGTAAATACATCCCCTGGAAGAATAACATCCCTATCAGTCATGTGTACAGCATAGCAAGAAATTTGTCTCAAGCCTAAAGGTTGAAAATGTACGAGTCACTTGAACAAGGAATCATGGAAAGACATATCAGTGCCCAAAATATGCTAAAATTACAGAAGCGTCAACAAATTTCAGATAACTTTTGCCCTTCTCAGTTGCAAATTGCAACAAACAGCAAGATGAAATTTTCTCATGCAAATTCTGTGTTGATCTTTGATGTGCTTTGCATGATAATGTACACATGTGCCCGACCGGCAACCAACACACATATTATCGCAGTTCAGGATTCTCTCCTATGACTAGGATACACCACCACGATCCACAGTTTCAAAGCTTCATAGCAAGTAGCAACCGAATCGCCCCGAACAATAAATCAACCCCATCTTTTAATTTCTTCAAAATATTGATTTTCCATCCAAGAAACCAAACAGCTCCATGAACCATACCCCATCAGCTTTTAAATCCCAATTCCCTCCCTCTTTGATTGTTGAATGCACAATGAGAAGAGAAAGAAAATAGTTTAGCACATATCCTCGATGCTTTCGACCAATAACAGCTAAAACTACTAATTCAACCATTTGCTTCCAACCCTACGTTTCCCTTCCCTTACAAAAGCGCAATATCAAACTAGCAGTATACCAGTACCACAAAGACACCGGTCATGGACACATCACTCATGCAATCCAAGCATCCAAGGAAAACCTGATATCCAGCAGCTCCAACCTCGAACACAGGCGACATTGCCTAATTCCATTGAGCCTAAAATCACAAGCCACAACCTACCCAATACAATACCAGCCCCCCACAGAACAGTCAAAATTGTGATTCTATCACCACCCCAAAGAACCAAAACCACAGTATCATCAAATCCGCATTCGAAAACCCGTACCTCACAATCCTACATACTCAGATCACACTATCACATCACACAAATCAGCAACTCCAAACCAAAATACAACAAAACGGGGTCCATTCTCAATCAACACAAAGCAATTTAAGGAACTGGAAGATGGAAAGCATATACCTGAAGTTCGGATTTGACGACGGAGGACACGGCGGCGAAGAGACCGCCGAGCGCGTCGGCCAATTCGTCCTTGGGTTCTTGATTCTTCTCTTCCTCGTTCATTGATGCTTCGATTCGATCAATTGGGTCTCCGATCATGCGATGAAGAACGTGAATTGTAGAAGGGAAGTGCCGGTAAGGGTTCGCCGGCCCCGACGAAAAGGAAACGTGTCGCCGGTTTTGTTTGCCGCTGCCGCCGACGACAACAATGACTACACGAGCGGCAGCAACTTTTCCCTTTTTAGGGCAACGGACACTTAATTTAGATGATTAATCCCGTGATTAATTTTTTAATTTTTTAATCGAATTTTTTTTATATTTATATATAATATTTTATTTGGATTTTTTGATATTAAAGTTTGATAATGTATTTAATATATAATCAATCCATAATCACTAATTA
The DNA here is from genome assembly GCA_035668315.1 of Drosera spatulata. NCBI lineage: Eukaryota > Viridiplantae > Streptophyta > Magnoliopsida > Caryophyllales > Droseraceae > Drosera > Drosera spatulata. The sequence goes on along the minus strand of JAOVYX010015743.1, from coordinate 7,954 downwards.
ATTATCCATGACTCTTCACAACTTAATAATATTCATTCATGGTGAGAAATAATCCAAACTCCTTCTATGACATATAAATCATACAATAACTAAACAAATACGTGAAACTCACAAAAGCTCTAACATAGTAACTTGAAACAATAGTTGTTCGAAAATAAGAAAATGATAAACTTAACAATAAAATTTATAAAATGTTTATTAAAAAAATTTACAAGTAATTACTTAAAATTTTTAAAATATTATCAAAAATTTATTATTATATTTAAATTAGGTTTAGGACTTGTTAAAATAAAAAAAAATCTTCTTTTTTATTGGGAGACATGCTAATCATCACCTTTATTATTAAAAATATAATTTATTGTAGTAATGTGAGAAGAATTAATGGTTGTGTTGTAACTGATTTTATGCTACTCTCTTCGTCACATAAAAAATACAATGTTGCATCATAACTGTATTATTTAACACATATTTTGAGGAATTTCATTATTTATCTCAACGGCGTAAGAAAATTACGTCACTGATCCAGAATTGAAATACATAACTCAAACTATCATTAACGTTTCACGACACTCTTGTATAAAACGATATTTGATTGTCCCGTAAACGATTCGTGACATGAGTAATTTTATTATTTATAGATGCGTACGTTGTGTCTATTATGGGATGAAAGTAGTATTTTTTTACCAAATTGAAATTTTTATGTGATATCCAGAAATGATGACTTAAAGAATAATGTTTTAACAGTTATCAAGATTATTCAAAGAAACAAGTTATAATTTTAATGGGAGAAAAGAAGTATAATTTTTTATTATTATTCTCAAATTAGCCCTTGGATTCATAGAGAGGGCTGGGTGTGGGCTAAGTATGTGGGGTGGGTTTGGAAAAGATAGACTTTTGCGTTTTAATTTTTTTTTTGAAATAATGTAATAAAATTATGTTATTGACCTAAAATTAAATTACGTAATATAAATTATTATTATTTTTCATGATAATATAATAAAATAATATTTATTCGTCTTACGATGCGAATTAAATCTTTCATCATCAAATACATCGAATCAAAGTGTTTTATTTATACTATGATGAAAGTTTTTTTAATGTTTGTATTTATTCTTTAAGTTTCAGATTTAATAGGGGTTATTAAGCGAGAATTAATATATCTTGTATACTCCATTTCTCACAGCTACTTAGGGTAACAATCCTCCTCATGATCATCTTTGATTTTGAGGTGAATCCTCCGAATTTCAACCCATGAAAAGAAAACGTAAAAACCCCAACTTCACTGGTTTGTTCTCTTTCTCTTCTCTTGAATGATTCATGCACTGGTTTTTTTGGGTTTTCATGAGTAAAAGTAGGAGTTTGATCATAATGGCTAATCTTGTTCTTTTTCATCTGGATATGTCTTGGCTCAGTCATTGTTTGCGTTTGATTTGGGTTTTGAGCATTTGGGTCTATTCCAATTGCTCATATGTAGATATTGCCTTTAGTTAACGCTTCTACAACGGTGTATGTAACAGTTATAAGGGCCTCCTTGTAGAACAGGTATAGATGGCAAAGAGACAACGGATTGCAAATGACGACCATGACTTCGAGCAAGGCATACCGATTTGATACCAATGAAGCCGACCATTAATGACTAGTTCGAACACCAGGAGCGGTCTGATCCCTGATTTAATCCGACAGATGGCTCTGAGAAAGATGGGCCAAAGGTACTCTATTTTTTTTGTATCCGGTTGTATATTGTCGAGGCAGTTTTGACTATTGCCGAGACAGCGTAGTGTTCTTTTTTGTTTTTTTAATTTGTATAGGATTATGTTGGTGATCGATGACAACTTATTTTTATAGGATTGTCAACTGCACATGATTGATCAATTTTGATATAGTCAGATAAACAGGCCTGCAAGTCTGATGTGCCGTGCTACAAGGTTTTCTGAATCGGGAATCGTAACGTGATCGGTATTTCTAAAATCAAAATGGTTCGTCTATATGGGGTGTATCGGTCCTATTCACCCTCGAATCGGATTGATTCACTCTCGAATCGGACTGATTCACTCTCGAATCGGACTGATTCACTCTCGAATCGAACTGATTCACTCTGATCCCCCGAATCGATTGCATAAATAATTTCAAACGTCATATAATAAGTATAAACTATTAAAATAGAAGTTCAAATTCACTTAATACATAAAACAACACATAAAATCTAAAGAAATGAAGAATGTCGAGCGATTTCATAATCAAATCCTGATGAATATCGATTATATCCACCATAATCGTCATATTCACCATATCTCATATATCCGCCTATATCATCATCGTCTCTTGTGCAGAGATTAATATCACCACGATCACCATCGTCATCGTCCGAGGAAGTGTCATCCTCATCAGCTCTGAACAAGAAAAACCAAGGCCGATTCAGTGGTTAGTGGCAAAGGTTTCTGGTGAGCAGCGGCTTCTTCTAGTAGTTTGTTTCAGGTGGGCAGCAACGACACCAGCTCCTCCTGATGGTTTGTTTCAGGCGGTCAGTAGCGACAGCGGCTCCTGCTGGGTTGTTCCCGGTGGATAATGACGGTGGAGATCAAAGGAGGGGTTGAAAATCGAGGGCAGGGCTCAGGTTCTATCTTTCTGATATGTTGGACAGTGATGGGGAAGAAGATAAAGGGAGATGAATTGGTTAGGTGAATTAAGTGAGTTAGATGAGTTAGGTGAGTGGTTGAATCGGGAACGATTCACCCGATTTACCCCGATTCACAATTGGTACAAAGTGAATCAACGATTCATCCCTTGAACTAGAACCGGTTTGACCAAAATCAGAACGATACACCCCGATTCACCTCGAATGGATCCGATTTGGGAAACCATGTCGTGCTGTAGCTTGTGAATGCTATAAATAGCAATAAATCGATGCTTTGTCGAAAGTTAATGGCTATAGGTGTAAGGATTAATTGTCACATCTAGTATGCAATAAGATTGTGAATCAAGTGTAGAGATGGGTTATAATTATTTCAGTCTGATATCCTCCATAAACAAAGTGTCTGGTTCACGCTGATCCTACTACTTCATCACTCTCTTAGTTTCTTGATCTTAGTCCTACGTAGTTTCAGTAGAAGTCACTAAAATTTGTGTTCGTTGCATCGTATATCTGTCATTCAAAGGACACTATTCAAAGACTACCGGATGATGTTCTTGTTTTGATCATCTCATTGTTGAAGTTAAAGGAAGCAGTGAGGACTAGCAACCTTTCACAAAGATGCAGGTACCTTTGTGTGGACGTCAGCTTCCGGAGGTCTGAACTTAAGCAATAGGGATTACGCACCATCGGCTGACGCGGCTTCAGGAGTGGTCACCTATTTGATCCCCAGTTAAAAAAGGCTGAATAAGGTTTGGTTTTCGGACAGAGTTCTGGACCCGGGAGCTTGGTTACGTGGCGGAAGGTTGCGTCAACTGTTAGCACCCGTCATCCCCGCATTGGATGCGTCTCTACTTTCGAAGGTTTCTTGTATTAGATAATCTTGACTTCCAATTGTGTTGTATACTTATGTGCTATGAAAAAACAAGTTAGAGAAAAATAAAGAATATACAAATATTTTAATCGAACCGTTTTAACAGTTGGCTACGTACTTGCGGAGTTCAAAATCAGGTCAAGCGTACTTTGGATTATGGTCAAATCTTCTAAAAAAAGTTTCCTACATATCCTCATCAGATCTTGGACCTTAGAGTGATCAGACCATATATAGTTCTGAAATTAGGACAGTCTCCGTTGTTGTTAAATTTAAATCTAGTTGATTCCTGGTGAGACTAAGTCGGACTCTAAAAGTGAACCTAAATTTTAATCCATCTATTTTATGGACTTTCAGAATTTTATTCACCTAAGTGTGAATTTGGTCGGTTTTTATCAATTTATTCACCTAAGTGTGAATTTTGGTCAAAATCAATTATTTTTGAAAGTTTGGTCAATTTTCGAATTTAATGATTAAATTTCCCAAAGGTCGCATCTATGTGATTTTCTATCATTTTTTCTTAGTGTACTTAAGTGTAGCTAAGATTTCGACTTGAGGGTTCTAAGACAATCAAAAAATATGTTCTAATCGATTGAATATTCTCGATGATTTATTTAGCTAGCCCTAAACTAATTTTTCGGTTGAATCTAACTAAATAAGACAAGTAGATAAATATTGAATAAATCAGGCAAGACAATGAATCAGATCAGATAGAGCAATAATATTTCAAACAAGTGGTCTCATATTATTCTAGCATTCAACAGATTTATTTTCATCATCGGCCTAATACAAATCTCTATTATTCAGCAGCAAGATCAAGACAAACTTCTGTTCATTGTTAGATTTAATATCAATTTTATTCCATAAGGTCATTATGAATTCTGATCCATTTTTTAATCTAATAAGACAAGAATACAAGGCATCCCACATGTAACTATCTCAAGACTAAGCATTGAATAGCATGGTGAACCAAAGACCATTTGCACGAACCGGGCCACATCAAAAGAGGCAAGCAGAGCATCAAAAGGGCATCGTCGTTACAAGATAGAACACCACCAGCAGACGAGAATAGAACCAAACCGATTTGAGTGATTCCGGAGTAGTGCGGTCAATGAGGTTTGGGTAGGTGAGGAGCTCAAGATGAACCCGTCGGAATTGGTTATTAAATTACTCTCAAGATGAGCGGAGGGGGAAGGCGAGGTTGCTCAAGGTGAGGAGGTTTTTGAGATGTGTTCAATGAGGTAAGGGTCGAGACCTTTATATAGCTGGAGGAGAGAATTCGAGACGATAAGGAGATCGATTCGAGCACGGAAATAAGATCAAATCCTTCTAATTAAGGAAAAGATCAATCAAATCCTTCTAAGTAAGGAAAAACATCAAAAAAATCTTTTCAATTATGAAAAAAGATCAATAAAATCTTTCGATTATTGTTTTTAAAAAATGGTGAGAATCTCCACATTGTGAGGAAGGAGATTATCTCGGATATAGAAGGAAAAAAAATCAGATTTTTTTTTCTTTTTTATTTTCAGATTTTGTTAAGATATTAAACTGGATCGGATCTAATTTTGATTTGGGTCAGATTTTACATGTCCATTGTCAGATTTAATATCAATTTCATTCTATAAGGTCATGATGAATTCTGATCCAATTTTTAATCGAATGAGGCAAGAGTACAAGGCATCCCACATGTAACTATCTCAAGACTAAGCATTGAATAGCATGGTGAACCAAGACCATTTCCATGAACCAGGCCATATCAGAAGAGGCAAGCAAAGCATTGATTCTCATAACTATTACGGTGTGTATGGGACGGGATGGTCCGATACCAAACCATCCTGTCCCGTCCCAATTTTTTCAGTTCCAAGAAATAGCTCGTCCAGTTCCGTCCCAATTTTTCGATATCGATTTTTTGATATCAAAAATCCGATATTTCGATATCGACCGGGACAAAAAATAAATGTGTTACTAAATTTATGAAAAAACTTTTAACGTTATTTTTCGCTCTTTTCACTTTAGCCAAGTATATATAATAACATTGTACAGAGAAAATAAAAGATGAAAAAATCAACCTATATAATCAAATTGTGAAGTCAGGGGCTATTTATATGGAGAGTTATGTCCTGGTATAGTTTTCATTCAACGATTTGTATAAAGAAAAATTAAGTTTGGTCTTCACTGATACAATAAATTTTGGAGGCAATATATTCTAAGGTTTAAAACAATATGTTTCTTATAAGTTTAATGCAATAATAATACATCGTATGAAATTTGATCTGGTACGAAATAAACCGATCAAATTCCTAAAAAATTTTCATTTGGTACCAAATTTTCGATATCTTGTGACGCTTAATCTTGTACCGACCAAACTCAACTGGTACGAATTCGATATGATCTGATATCTTTCGGTTTCGACCAGGGAAATTTTTGCTCACCCCTAATAACTATGGAATTCCACTTCAAAGACAAAGCATTAGGAAAAATCATATCTCAACATCAACGAGATAGAAGTAAGTGGAAAGCCAAAAGATTGAATCACCATAAGCATACGACATAATCAAGCTCAAGCGCAACATCGCATGGCCTCGACAAATCGCCTCAATTCATCATCAGCATCGATCATCCAAACATTATCAAGGAGCACAGAGATGGCCTCAGAAATGGGTCGTCATCGGTCAAATTGAGGAACAAGATCGAACATCAACATCATCGATTCGAAGAGCAGGATCGACGGACTTCGGCTTCAACTTTGATCAAGATCATCATGGACAGAGTCTTGTCGGAGGGGTGACAAGCGTCGGGCCTAGTTTAGATTTGGGTCAGATTTTACATGTTTTTTTTACGAGGGTGTCCGGACCAGTTCGTGCACCTCCACTAATTCTCCTGACACTGACAAGGCGCCCCCATTAATTTCGGGTAAAACTTTGATCGAAATCAACGGACGTATTTTAGGCACTGCTTGGACCTCGGTCCTTCATCACTATGGCCGAAAGACAAAAGCGTTACCTGTAGGATCCAGTTTGCTGCGTGGGTGAACAAGATTTTGAAAGCATATACAGACCAAACTTTACAGAAGTTGAGGTTATTTTTCTCAATGAGCAGCTGCTCATCTGAAGGTGATATGGATTGTTGGATTAGGTTTACGGAAGAAAAGTGTGTGGAGAGTCTTTCATTGATGTTCTCTTTAGTACGTCAAGAAGATTGACATTATCGATTTCTAAAAACATGTGACAATTCCAGTTATTACGAACGGGTTTGTTAATTATAAACATAAATAATAACAAGTGCGTAAAAATAAATGAGACAAAGATGTTTACGTGGAAACCCTTACCGGAAAACCGCGGACGGTCGCCGCCGACGAACAATCCACTAACCAAATGAGGAAATACAAAAGAAGTTACACTCAAAATATTGAGAATCTCACAATAAGGGATAGAGATAATAATCTCTAAAATAAATCCCTTAAATCCTCAATATATTTTTGTGTGTATATATGAATAGTGTGTTTTCTCTCCTTTCCTTATCTCTTTGCCTTCACTGATACTCTCCACACTTCTCACCAAACACTCCTTCCTCTGTCTTACTTCTCTCTGCGTCTTCCCTCCCCGCCTCTCTTCTCTTCTTATACCAAGAAAAGACACGGATGCAACACGGGAGTTTCACGCGGTGAAGGAGAGGGCACACGCGGAGGAGAACGCGTTGAAAATCCACGCGGTTTGATTTCGAGGCATCATCAACAAATCTCCACCTTGACTCAAATCAATTTCATTGTCGTCGAGCAACCTCCACCTACGCTTCAAACGAACCTAACTGCCCTCAACTCCTAAGAGCTTTAGACAATGACGAAACTTTGACACAGGAACTGGTTTCGTCAGTATATCAGCTGGATTTTCTGCAGTAGCAATCTTCATCACCTTGACATCTTTGATGTCCCGTACAAAGTAATACGGATGTCAATGTGCTTGGTCCTCTCATGATGCATCTGATCACGGGTCAGGTGAATGGCTGATGAACTGTCATAGTGAACCATTGTGCTATCTTGCTTCAGGCCTAAGTCTGAAGCCAAATTCCACAACCAAATCGCCTCCTTCACAGCTGACACAACAGCTATGAACTCTGGCCCACCAAGAAACTGGCCTTCCAAGAAACTGGCCCACCACAGAAAGTGAATACATACCCTGTAAGTGTCCTCCAACGATCCAGATCTCCAACATAGTCTGAATCTGAGAACCCTTCAGTATTGTTGTTGCCTCCACCTCGCCTTACATCGTAGACGAGGCTCAATCCCGATGAACCCTTAAGATACCTAAAGATCCACTTCACAGCCTGCCAGTGACCTCTACCAGGTCTGCCCATATAACGACTAACAACTGACACAGCTTGTGATAAATCGGGTCGAGTGCATACCATAGCGTACATCAGGGATCCAACTGCACTCGCATAAGACACTGAGGCCA
>JAOVYX010015742.1:0-56326 GCA_035668315.1 Drosera spatulata | reverse complement strand
GGGAACTACAGAAGTGATCCCAACCATTGAAGAGGTTGCTATGGAAGGATACCTGTCGCAGCAATTGTTAATCAGCTAGCGGTAAATAACAATAAGTTTTATTCCAAAAGATGACATTAACCACGTAGCATGCCAGAATCATTATGGGGGTAACCGAGCAACTTAGACCGTTCCTACACTTGCGCACTTGCCTCCACCTAAATTTTTCCATTGATCAGAGAACATCCACTTTCTTAATATAAAATGATCGACACAGTAAGTTCAACATCTTCGAGTTCAAACCTATTCCAATTTCCCTCCGATGTATCAACTAAAGTAGTCAAAACCATATCCTATGAACAACCTGATTCCACAATATTATATATAAATGTCAAAACATCGGTCTAATTCTAAGTTTCTGGTTATAACTTATATGAAGCCTCTGCCTCTGTTGATTCTAGCAACCCTAACATTATAGCTATGAAGCTCTCAATACAAAGCAAATAAGCTTTGGACCAGTGCATCATTCACTTGACACCATAACTATTCAAAGAAATGTTAGCGGCAATCTCTTTTGTACAGTCGCTTGAAATCTCTCCTGCAACCATTGATTTTGCATAGTTATACTCAAACCACATGATATCCAAGCCATTGCGCAATGTAATAATTCCAAACCAAATAATGTCACATTTTCCTCAACTTTCCAGCATTGACCAGTCGCCAAAACCCTAGGATCTGGATACAACTCATCACCATCAAAACCTAACAAAATGCCGAACCAAAATCTCAATAAACTACCTCAACCGCAAACTCTGAATACCGATCAAGCCAACCTTCCTCTCTCGCAAAAGCAACCACGAGGTCAACCGACGATGACGGAGACGAAGAAGCATCGAACCAGCCAAACAACAGCAGATTCGAATCACACGATGGCGGAGGCCGCGAGACCAAATCCTCCGGCCACCATATCCTGCACTTCATCCTCCTCATCTTCTACAACAACAACACGATCATCTCATCGCCGTATCACGGCGATCGTTCGATCTCCGCCATCAACGGATGAGTAAGAGAATAGAATCGCAGAGTCTCCGGAGGGGAAATGAATGTGAAGAGATATTATGGTGCTCGCCAGTGGCCGGTGAGTTTCGATCTCCGATCGCCGGAATCTGAGTTACGAGGAGAGGCGTAGGGTGAAATGTGAAGCGAAGAGGATGTGAATTGGAGATGCCGGAATCGTGTGAGGTGCTCTTTGGTTGTGTTATTGGGCCGGGTTTGGGCCTGGATTGGGATGTTCGACTAGTTGATGGGCCGATGGGCCAACGAAGTGGACGGACGAGGCATCGTAGACTTGCAATGGGCAGTCCAGAAATGTTTGCAATGGGTTTAAACACCTTTGCTTTCTCTTCCTGACTTCTCCATTCCATTTGTAGTTGAACAAACGGATACTTCAGATATATTCAAAAGCGCTGATGGAGAGCCCGAAGTTTCGAAAACAAAAACGCCTAAATCAGATATATTTTATAAAGGTTTCAAATTCGGATGGCTCATTCAAGGTGAATTGCAAATATTGTGCAAATGTATACCGTTTCGTAACCGGGGTGGATAGAGAACATTCACCCAGCATCTTCGGGCAAAGCATCCTCAAGCTCTTGACATCAATACCTCACAAACACAAATAATCGAGTATACAAGTTCTAATCCTTTTTCTTTATTTCGATATATTCTTTTTCTTTATTTCGATATTCCGATCAAAACTATAAAGAATGGTTGGCTAGATATATTTCAGTTGAGCATTTATCTTTTAGTCTTGGTAAAAAATGAGGTTTTAATACTTTTATTCAAAATGCATGTAACCCACAAGCAAAGAGAGTTCCACAATCTATAGCTACACATTCAATAAAAACTCTTTATAAGAAGGAGAAAAAAGAATTATCTGAATTTTTTGTAACTTTTAATGGACGTGTATATATTGATAGTGATATTTGGAGTGATCATTGGCAAACTCATTCTTATATGGGTGTAACATGTCATTGGATAGACGAAGATTGAAATATTCAAAAAAGAGTTATTGCATTTAGAGTTTTTGATGATCGTCGCACTGCTGAAAATATTTCTCGGTTAATAACTTTAATTTTAGAGAAATATAAATTAATTTTCAAAGTTGTTTCAATCGGTTTTGATAATGCATCGGCAAATACCGCATCTATCAGAGAATTACAACAATATTGTCAACCCGCTTTTAGTGGAAAAAAAATTCATATCAGATGTGATTATCATGTTTGTAACTTATGTGTATAAGAAGGCTTAAAATCTCTTGATGTTTTTCTTTTTTCAATTAAAAATGCTATTAAATATTTATGGACACACCCTCAAATTATGAAAGATTGATTTAAATTTTATAAAAATAATAATAAAAAAGAAAATGATTTCCAAAGGATGTTCCTACGAGATGGAATTCTATCTATCAATTACTTAATGAATCATATGCTTATAAAGATTTATTTGTATCTTTTATGATAAAAAATATTCCTCAAATAAAATTATATGCTCAACATTGGTATATTTGTAATAAAATATTAGATGTACTAAATTTTTTAATAATGCTACCTATAGTGTTTATTATTCAACTACTCATTTATTTATAAAGGAATATGTCAATATTGTCGGAGTTTTCGAAAAACATAGATGGATGCTGACTTGCAACTAACTGTCCATGCTATGAAATCAAAATGGTTAAATTATTATTTAAATATTTCACCAATTTATTTAATCGCTTCTATATTTGACCCACGTTGTAAGCTAGAAGGTATTAATGATTATTTAAACGCTTATTATGAATCGTTACACTTGGATAAACTGGACACTGACATTGATATTTCACAAATTATTAATACTACAAGAAGAACCTTTTTGAGTTATATGATGAATTTTTTATTACATATAGTCAACTTGTTCCCACTCAATCTTCAACTAATGTTGCTCAAACTTCAAATGTAGTCAAACTTAGTAAAGAAGACCAAATATTGATGCATAGACAAAAATAAAAACAAAAGACACTCAGGAGTAATTCCGAGATAGAGAGTTATTTAACATGTGATTTTGAGTTTTATGATGGTGCAGAGTTTACAATATTAGATTGGTGGAAGAGACATTCTGGTCAATATCCCATTCTTTTTTTTTTGATAGCTAAACAGATTTTATCAACTTCATGTTCGACCATTGCACTAGAGCAAGCATTTAGTACAGGAGGACGGATTTTGGATGAAACTCGCTCAAGAACCCCTGAGTCAGTTGAGGCACAAGCTTGTTTAGATGATTGGATAAAAGTTAAACATAGACAACAAGAGATGGATCGTGCAGCTGAACAGGAATTTTTTGATTTTCCAACTCATGAAACCACGACGGGAACAGGATCTCTAGATACCGATTAACTTATGTATTATTGTCAAAGAATACCGTGTAGATTTATCATTGATCCCTATAAACATGTAATCCTTGGTCCAAGCAAACTATCGAAAATTATCAACTGAAAAATCTTTCTTGTTTTCTACAATGGGTATAACCCGCAAATACTTAGAAAGCATTTGTCAGTTTGATACTTGACATAGTTTGCTTAGATTTATTAATTTAAATTGAAAGTTTTTAATTTTTATGGAAGGTCCATCTCACTTATGATAAATTTTTTTCAATTTACTTTTTTGATATTTTATAGTTACGAAATCGTAGTAAATCATATCAAAACCGGAACAAACCGGAATAAAATTGAAATCGGAACCGAAAACCGGAACTGCACATGAACCATTACTTAAGGGTACGGTTCCGCTTCCCCTACTTCTTGGAACTGGAACCGACGGGTCCGGAACAATGGCCATGCCTACGGTAAGGTCCTTCCCACTTATCTGTAAGTTTTTCTCCAATTTGATGAACATCGAACTCAGCCTTTCTTAATACTAGGTCACCGAGTTTGAAGTCTCTTTTCTAGATTCCTTTGTTGAAGTATCGAGACACTTGTTGTTGGTAAGCTCATGCTTTAGTTAGTGCAGCTTTCCTTTTCTCACCAGCAAATTGGAGTTATTCCCTTATGAGGTGTGGGTTCTTTTCAGATAGAAAACCCATCACTCTTGGGCTGGGATACCCGATCTCCACTACGACCATCGCCTCCCTACCGAAGGCCAAAGCGTAGGGGGACTCACCCCTTGATCTTTTTGGGGTCGTTTTATATTCTCATAGGCTCCAGGGATTTTGTCAACCCATCTTCCTTTGCCTTCGGTTAGCCTCCTGGACAAAACCCTCGTGATTTCTTTATTCACAGCCTCAACTTGTCCATTGGACTGAGGGCGCTTGACCAAGGCAAATCTTTACTCAATTCCATGCTTCAGGGAGAACTTCTCAAAGTTTTAGCTAGAGAACATTGAACTCAGCCTTTCTTAATACTAGGTCACTGAGTTTGAAGTCCCTTTTCTAGATTCCTTTGTTGAAGTACCGAGACACTTGTTGTTGGTAAGCTCAGGCTTTAGTCAGTGCAGCTTTTCTTTTCTCCCCAACGAATTGTAGTTATTCCCTTATGAGGTGTGGGTTCTTTTCAGATAAAAAACCCATCACTCTTGGGCTCGGATACCCGATCTTCACTGTGACCACCGCCTCCCTACCGAAGGCCAAAGCGTAGGAGGGCTCACCCCTTGACCTTTTTGGGGTCGTTTTATATGCTCATAGGCTCCAGGGATTTTATCAACCCGCCTTCGTTTAGCCTCCTGGACAAAACCCTCGTGATTTCTTTATTCACAGCCTCAACTTGCCCATTGGACTAAGGGCGCTTGACTGAGGCGAATCTTTACTCAATTCCATATTTCAGGGAGAACTTCTCAAAGTTTTAGTTAGTGAACTGAGTTTTGTTATTTGAGATTAGAATTTGGGACACGTCAAATTGATAGACTATTGGCTTCCAAACAAAATCTATGGCAGCGCGGTCAGTTATGTTGGGTACAGCCTCGTCCTCCGTTCACTTAGTGAAATATTCAACTGCCACCATTACAAATTCTCTTTGTCCTGTTGCGAGAAGAAATGGACCAAGGATGTTAATCCTCCACTGCTCAAAGGGTCACGGGGCCTTTATGGTGGTGAGCTCTGAAGTCGGTTTGTTGATGAGATCGGCAGTCCTTTGACATCGGTCACAATGCTTCGACGGAGTCAGCTTGGAGGGTAAGCCAATAATATCCCTTCCATAGGCATTTCTGGGATAGATTCCTACTCCCATGATGGTTTCCATACTCTTCTCTATGTAGCTCGACCAGGATGGTTTATCCTTTAACACATTTGGCTGGGTTAAGGCGCATGTTGTAACTTTTGAGAACCTGTAATGTTTTCTCAAGGTCGGGTATATGGGTTGTCGACTTCAGGGACTTGGTGAGCATGTCATCCACATAAGCCTCCATGGTTTTCCCTATTAGGGACTTGGTGAGCATGTCATCCACATGTAGCTCCCGCATTCTTTAATCCAAATGGCATAACCCAATAGCAATAAGTCCCACCCTTGGTGATGAACGAGGTCTTGACTCGATCCTCAGGCGCCTTCTGGATTTGGTTGTAACCCGAGAATGCATCTATAAAGGATAAGAGCTCATATCCTGAGGTGGCTTCCACCAACTGATTAATTCGGGGAAGAGGGTAACAATCCTTTGGGCAGGCCCTGTTCTAATCGGTGAATTCAACACACATCCTCTACTTCCCGTTTGTCTTCTTCGCCATGACCATATTAGCCAACCAATCGAGATACGAGACCTCCCTGATACAGTCGACAATGAGGAGCTGGCTCACTTCCTCAGGAATGGCCTTGTTTCTTTCGGGTGGAAAGCATCTTTTCTTTTTCTTAACGGGGCGGAATTTTGGGTCAATCTCCGGCATGTCCTCAGGTTCCCAAGCAAAGATATTCGAGTCGCTTCTTAAGAATTGGATCAATTCTCCTCGAGTAGGCTCCTTCAACTCGGAATCGATATGGACAATTTTTTCCTCGCCATCTCCCAGTGGGATGACTTTAACTTCCTCTACCGGTTTGGGACCCTCAACTTGGTCTTAGGGGTCAAGGTAAAGGGGAAAGGCTTCCCGAGTTGGTCCCGTTTTCTGCTTAAGGAAGCCATCGTAGCATCGTCAGGACTCCTTCATACTTTTTTTCATGCTGCCCTCACCATTTGGGTCTGGAAATTTCAGGCAGAGGTAGAACAATGCCATGACCACCCTTAAGTCCACCAAGGTCGGCCTCCCGATGATCCCATTGTATGCTGAGAGGAGGTCCACAATCAGGAAGTCAGCAGTTCGACATGTTGTCCTCTTGGTGCCTTCATCACCGAGGGTTATTGTGAGGGCGATATACCCTTTAGGGAACATTGAGTTCCCAGTGAACCCGACCAGATGAGTTTTAAAGGGTTCTAGATCCTTGTCCTCCAGTCCCATCTTCTTGTAAGTTGAATAGTACAAGACATCTATCGAAGAGCAGCTATCCATCAGTATTCTTTCCACATCGAAGTCCTCGATGTAGTGGGTCAGGACCAAGGCTTCATCATGGGAAAAAATGATTCCTGATCCGTCTTCTTGGCAGAAACTCACCTCTGGGTCGTCTCGGGGTCTCTTGGCCTTGTATACTGGGTTTTTCGAGATGCTAAGCTTATCGACGACAGACATGTGCATCGATGGGGATAGTACAAAGCCCCCTGAGATCACATTGATTCTTTGTCTTTGTTTCGGACCTTCATCCATCCGGCGAGGTGAGCGTGCCCTGTCCCGAGGACTTTGCGACGACCTTTCCCTAAATTGGGGTTGGCCCGCCACAAAACTTTTAAGAGCTTCCTTCCGTATCAACTCTTCTATGGCATCCCTAAGGTGACGACACTCCTCTGTATCATGCCCGCGATCTTTATGGTACAGGCAGTAACGTGAGGTATCTCGATTGTTCCCCTAAAAGCGCTGCTTCTCGGGATCTTTTTGAAGCAGGTTCTCTTCCCGAGCTTCGCTGAGTACCCCAGTTTGGGAAGTGTCAAGAGGGGTATGATAGGAGTAGGTCGAGCCTTTCTTAACTTTCCTTTCCTTCTTTTTACTCTGCTGACCTGATGGTTGCAGTCTTTCTCCGAGCCCGGAGTGCACGTTCCCTCTATCTCCCGAACTGGACTCACCGACTGCTAAGCCCCTGAATCTACCTTGGACTGCCAAGAGGCTTTCATAAAAACGTGCTGGCTGATCTTACCAACAAGGTGGTGTATGTCCAGGGACACTTCAGAATCAGGTCGTACGCCAGGTTTCAATTTTTCAGCCCCCTTATGAGTGCTCGGCAGATGTCAGAGTCTTCTGCTTTTTCAATATGAACTACCTCCGAGTTGAATCTTTGAACGTAACTCCTCAAGCTCTCGTCTGGTCTTTGCTTTATCTTGTAGGGGTGTTTTGAAGTCAACTGAATCCTTCATCTATTTATGAACTTGGCGGTGAATGCCTTGGTTAGGGCCTCGAACGAGGTAATGGATTCTGGGGCGAACACGTTGAACCACACCCGGTCTGGTCCTCTCAGTGAAGTTGAGAAGACCTTGCAGATGATCCTATCCGACACCCCGCACAGGTTGATCGAGATCCAGAAAGTCTGAATGTGATCGAAGGGATCTCCCATTCTGTCATAGGATTTCGTTTCTAGCATTTTGAGCTTGTCATGGGGAATCTCTTTCTTAACTTTAGGGGTGAATGGTGTCTCCATCTTTAGGCAGGCCTCGCTTCTTGAGTTTCGAGGAGTCTCTTTGATCATTTTGAAAAACTCCTCGACCCTTTCTTTCGACTCCTGAGTTGGATCTGGAACTAACTTCATACGCTTCGGTTCTTCTCGGGGACAATTACCTATCGACATTGAGTTGAAGAGACTCCTAAGATCTTCTATAGGAGTGATCGAGTGGGAGTGGGTGTGTGTAGACTCTCCCTTTTCCTCCTATGGAGCTTTGTGTCGGTTCAGGTGGTGCTTGAGGTCGGTATGGAGTACCGCCCTAGGATGATCCCAAAATGATGGGATTAATTCGGGTTGAACACTAAGTCCTGTGCCCATCTGGGTTGGCAGAAACAACCTTTGATTCAGGAGGTCGGTCAACGTCCTCATGATAGTTGTAGCGCGCATTTCCATTTGAAGTCGGAGTTGGTTGAACATCTCAACCGTTGAGAAGGTCGGTCGGTCAACTCTGACGACTTTGCGTCATCGGATCTGACACCACGATGAGCGTCAAACTGTTTGTGCTGAACTCGCGATACCGGGTTTAGAGAATGGGCCTGAGTTGAGAAGCCTAGGCGCTATCGTAATGGACTGGTGATGTTCTGGGCCCTGGTCCTAACGCAGGAACCTGGACAAACCAAAAACAAGAAACCCGATTAGTCAGCACGAGGTAGTGATCCTCGGGGAGCGGCTCCGATACTTAAGTCAGTATTGATCCAACAAATGAAGATTAATGATCGAATAAGGTCTAGAAAATCTTATCTCTTTGGATAGTAAATGAGAATATTTATAGAGATGATTAACTTAGCCATCCATGAGGTGTTGCTTGTCCTTTTCTTCATAAACTTTTGATTTAGTGATGTTTGGCCTTTCATTAGATCTTTATCCCATTGGATCACCATCATTGTATACCAACAAGTTTTTTTAAGGATTAGAAAAGTTTCCGGACTAAACCATGGAAAAAACGAAAAATAGTTGAACATTAAGCCACATACAAATGCCAAAAGTCTAACGTGAACCTTCAACCGTGCGATAGCGAAGGCAACCCCTTCTTTGTATCAAAAGATGGGACAAAAAGAAGATTTATTTAATACACATGTGATAATCGTGATCATTATTCCAACCATGTGCCAGGGTATAGCATCCCTTAAATTATTACCTCAACAAATTTCTCCAAACAATGTCAATTATAATCTACTCGTTATTCAACCACATACGAACACCTGTGATGTTCGTATTTGTTTGGACTTGGAGCAACTAACCTGAAAGATGTTTGATTATTGACTGCCATTGTTTATCTGCCATTGAAAACCAAATAAATTCATAATGTTTAATATATATAAATCCAATGAACAAATCGATTTCTTTACTTATGTTAGTAATTCCATAACCAATAAATTAATAATGATAAAACCTCGATCAAATATAAATCTCATATGAATCCATCTAAACTCATATATAGTAAAGTCTAAAAACAATATAAAAACAACTCAATTCTTTTTCAAACTTCAAAAATAAATAAAAAATATCATAAAACAACTAAATTCTACATGGTTTAGAGATAACAAGCTGATTTGTGATGATGAATTCGTTGATAATTATCGATCTAAGACTGATTTATGATGATGAATCCGTTAATAATTATCGACTTTAAGGATGTATAAGTTTTACGACCTATTTAATACGCTAGAAACATCCCTCGAAATTGATTCAAATATAAATCTGGGATGAATCCACCAAAACTCACGTAACAGACAAAGAATTCTCAGTGGTTGTTTATTTTAATGGCACAATACAGTTTTTTTTTAATGAACTTTTTGGCACGATATTTCTTGACTACACCGACATCCAGGTCCAACTTGCGATCTCAACCCACGATCTCAATCCCAAAACATCCTCAACCGTCGATCACCGTCCCTTCAAAAGCAGATTTCAACTTCGAAAAACGTCCAACTCGTCATCACAATCATCGACACAGCACATGGGAGTGGTGGTGGGCCCCAAACCTATCCCTTGTCGCGCAACCTCATCCGACCCACTTGTATCATTGGTCCACTAATCTTCACCGGCAATCACCGGTCATAAATCCAATGGGCCGGTCACGGCCCACCAAAGGGATCTATATATAGTGACTCAGTGGGTTCAACTCTCATCGCGCGTTCTCGCCTGAGATAAAATCGTGCTGTTTGTGCCCTTTTTTCAAAGGTGAATACTGCTCTGAATTTGCTGGATTTTTTGGTGTATGTGATGGTTTGTTTGAGATTTTGTTGAAATTTGGTGGTGAATTTGTGCGTTGATGTGATTGTGGATGTGATCATGCTGTTTTGGGTGTGGAATTGTGTACTGTTCACAAACCCTATATCTAATCATCTATGTGTTGAAGATCATAGTTATAGTTGAATCGCGAAATTTGGTGGGTTGAATTCGTTGACGATCTTCGCCGGTGTAGTTCAAGCTTGCTTTATGGCTAGATTATACTCTTTGGTGTGAGTGTAGTTGGTTGGGATGATATGAGGTTGCAAGGTGTGGTATGGGGAAATTGTGATTGATTGGACAAAAGGAATCGGTATCGTCCGATAGCACTTGAACACGAGCGCCATTGAAATTAGCAATACAAGTGGTCAACCAACAAGTTTGGCATCATGGTAACTTGGGTCGGGGAACCAGCTCTGTCACAAGTATGAAGGGATGATAGTAAGCTCAAGAATATATAAATTTAACACTCATCCACACGAAAGTCCATTAGGGTATGGAGCGTGGACGATAAATGTACTTGCCCAGCCCACCAAGTGTCAAATAAGGTTCATATAATAAACCAATTAAGTGTCAATAATTGAGGGAAACGGAGATCGAATCTGAAGTTCATGTCACGATCCATTCTGATATTATATTGAGAAATCTATTTTATATAAAAGCTGAACTGATAGCAGTAGGCTTGAGAATGTAAAGAGTGTTTATGCGACTTCCTAGTATTTTGAGCTTGAGCGTATGATAGGCTGTTTTCTTTCACTGTGTCAGATTGTGCGAACATAGCGGCTTTTCTTAGCATTTTGTCAACGGATCCGGTTTTTCTGATAAAGTATACTGTTTAGGATTTGATAGAGAAAAATTGGGTATAGAAGATATGAATCATGATATGGTTTTGTCACTCGTGTTTCGGTCATTTTTCGTGCCTCTTGCAAGTTCTTATCAGATCAGTGAATGTGGAGATGTGATTTGTTTGAAGAAAGGGAAGATATTTAATGGTCACATGTGATAAATATGCTTTTAGCTGGTCCAAAAAAGATTTCATTGAGATTTGCCATGAAATATGTCAATTTTGCATTTGATGCTGTGATGGTCCATATGATAGATTCTATGACTAGTTTTTGTAATCATCTTTTATTTGGATTAACCCAATCCGATTCCAAATTTCTATTGCTATTATGATAGGTTGTTCCATGGTTCCATAGATATGATTAATGAGTAAAATGTCAGATTACATATCACAGGGATATTATCGTGGGAGTGTTAGATATAGTTCTGTCTTAAGTTGTTGATTATGTCGTAGTTTATGTACCACTCTACCACTCTACCACTCTACCACTGTCCAGGCTACCACCATGGACTAGTGGGTTTTGATAAAACGATCTGCGCTCCGGTCATGGTCCTGTCTCCATTAAGTCCCCGTCTATTTTTCTATCACAGAAGTTGAAATATCGGTAATTTGATGGTTACAAGTTGCGCGTGATGAGTTTCTTGCATATTTTTCAGGCCATCAAGTTAGCGTGATGGGTTTCTTTTATATTTCAGTGGTCTAAAGTAAATTTCTTGAGATTTTGCTCGGATACATTAAAATCCTATGTTGTTATGGTCCACAAACATGATAGGTCTGCTGTCTAGTATAATCATCTGGCGTTTTTCGGAATTCAAACTGGTTAGAGGTTGCTTATGTGACAGCAAGTCACCATAGTTCTTTAGATATTTCTGTCTGCCTAATTGTTCTTCATTACTAACGTTCTTGCGATTGACCAGGTGATCCAACCGTAAAAGGAGTGAATTAAGTATTTGGGACGCCATGGCTTTGGTTTCTGGAGGAACATCAAGATTGAATCCCAATGCACCAGTTTACATCCCTGCAACCCTCCGCCAAGTCGAGGACTTCTCCCCTGAGTGGTGGAACTTGATCAGTACATCCGTGTGGTTCCGTGACTACTGGCTAAGCCAACATCAAGAGGTCGATCCTTTCAATGTCGATGCCCAAGAGAACTTTGTAGGAGGAGATATTGCGGACCTGTTACCTGATGATATTGACCTCGGAGTCGATGAGGAGGTCCTCAATATGGAGTCGCAGTATGAGGAATTCATTCTTTTGACTGGGAATAGAGGAAGCTTGGTTTCTCCCAAGACAGGTACTCGTCTCCACTTCTTATCTCTTGTGCTGGATGGAGACTGAAGTCACCAGCTCAGGTTACTACATACTTTTGTTATATCAAGTTGAAAGCTTAATAACATGCACGGATCGTGAAATCAATAGGAGACAGAAAGAGAACTCACAGAATTTACGTGGTTCTTGATAAGATGTTTTTTCGCACATCGACAGTCTCATCAAGTTTCCACTACATGCTTATAAGTGCTATAGATCCATATTGGTGGTTCTCTATCGTAATCTGAACGATCTATAATTACCTTCAGTAATTCTCGAAGTCGCATGATTTCTCTTGTTATAATAACGTCCGGTATTGCAAAAGTCAGGGCAAATGTGCACTGTGGCGTTGGACCTCATTACTAAGATGGTTCTGATTCTCATGCTTGAAATTTGGTCATTTTCAACAGTTTTTACTAAGATGGTTCTGATTCTCATGTTTGAAATTTGGTCATTTTCAAGAGTTTTTTTTTAGCATAATCATCATCATGCCTTTTCTGTGCCTTGCATCTGCTGATCTGTTACGCTTTTCCTTGTCCAGGAAATGAAGCATCGAGATATCTGCCAGTCGCTTATGAAGCGAAACCAGAAAAAACTACCAAGCCAGCCCCATGATCGCAATCCCGGTGGATGACACTTAGCTTATGCATCTCTTGTCATGTTGTAGTGTAACATTTTGTACAAATGAAAGGCTCCGGCTGTATCAGTTTGTAGTTTTATTCAGCCTCTACTACTTTTCAAGGAGTAGGAAACTGAAGAAGTTGTGTAAACTGGATACTGAGATGATCAAGTAAACATGTAACATATATAGTTGATAAGCTGATGTGATTAGTGCAAAGTTCTCCTTCTCAACTGTGTTCTCGCTTGCTGCTTGAACCCTTAAGCGGCTTGTACTTTCCCAGTTTAACGTGCAGAGTTGTCGGCTTATGAGTGCTGAATATGCTACTCAGGTCACATCACATTGCATCTTGATCGTGAGATCGATGCGTGGCTGATGGAGCAATACTCTGTTGTGTCGAACTGTTAATAACTTTAATTGTAATCGAGTGTTACATATCTCGAACATCGATGCGAGGGCGACCATGTTCATATTCACGGGCGAGTGTACCGATGGCGATGCAGTTGATGCCATAGGAAAATGTGATAGTCGTATGCATGATGTTACAAAGCTTATCGTGTTTACGAAAAAATAATCACAGATTAGTTTGAACAGACAAAAACCATGATCAGAGATTACCATCATGCTGACAGGGTCACATTGATGGTCACTTATCCTAGGTTCTCAAGTGAGTATTCTAAATGTCCTACCCGTTAAACCTCAATCAGTACATGATTTTTTATAAATTTATCATATCAATAGTTATGTAAATTACGTAGTTCAATCTAATATTTGTTACAGAACGATCTGACGTAATTTGATATGAAAACGAGACTTATATTCATACGTATAGAATAGTGCAAGATACGTAATCATTATGAGGACGGAGCGGAAGGAGTACATATTTAGTTGTGAGAATATGACTGCCTTGTTAAAACCTTCTCGGAAAAAATCCATTGAGATAAAAATCTAATCGAAGAAAAAATAATATAATATTCCCCAAAAAATAGTTGATTTAATTGAAACGTCTTCAACTAGGAAGAGCTCTTTGAGTCTTCGATTCCCGATTTGATGTCTGATTAGTTCAAAAGTTGCTTTACGGAGTGTTTTCGTGAACAAGTCTTCTAAGTTCGGGTTGGATCGAATTTGTTGAATATATATCTCCATTCTTTTGAAGATCATATGTAAAGAAAAATTTTGAAGATATATACTTAGTTTTGTCTCCTTTTATGTATCTTTTTTTAAGCTGTACAATGCATGTTGTATTATTTTCGTACATTATAATAGAGTTGTCTTTAATTGAAAATAATCCACGGCAATTTTGAATATGATGGATCATAGATTGTAGTCAAACACATTTTCGATTTGTTTCAATAAATAATTCAGAATGATTTGAAGATGTAACAGTTAATGTTTGCTTTGTAGATTTTCACAAAATTGCCACATCATTATAGATAAATAAATTCTCAATTTGCGATTTTACTTTATGTGGATTGGATAAATATCCTACATCTGCATATACAATGAGATATGATTTTGTCTATCTTGAATAAAATAAGCACATCTCTGTAGTTTTACAAAGATAACGCAATATTTGTTTTATCTCGTTCCGATGTTCTTTCGTTTACGAAAAACTAACTTTTGCTAATAGATTAACAGTAAAGGCGATATCTGATTTCGTATAATTAACAAGATACATAAATACACCAATGACAGTGAGATATGGAACTTTTGGTTCAAATAATTCTTCTTCATCTTTTTGTGGTCGGAAAAGATCCTCTTTCACATCAAGTGATCGAACAATCATTGAGATACTTAACGAGTGAGCTTTATGCATATAAAAATGACATACAATTTTTTATGTATATGTCGATTGATGGATAAAAATTCCAGTGGATAACACTCTAGAAGGTGTAAACCTCAACATACACGTAATTCCAAGGCAGAATTTTATTTTACTTAAATCTTTCATTTCAAATTTTTTTTTTAAATAATCGTCAGTTTGTTTGATCTCTTTTAGAATACCAACGATATTTAAATTGTCTATATGTACAGTGATAACAGCAAAACTAGAATTTGATTTCCGGATAAAAACGCAAGGACATATTTTATCATTTATATATCCTTTGTTTAATAAGTACTCTACTAGTATCAGACACAAGCCGTTATCTATGTAACGGAGAAAAGATGAAATGAAATAATGTTAATGTGTGTACCAAGTCATTTCTTTGTCTTACGAAGTTATGCTTGCAGCCGACTCCACTCACACCTCGGTAAATCGGACCCTATTATTAGGGAAGTTCCCCCTATATCTTGATGAGTTAATACTAACTTCTAAGTTGTGAATGATCGGTTTCAAATCTATCGTACAACATTCATGGACTGGGCGTAACTACTGTTGTCAGACATAATTACTGATGGTCACAAAATGATTATCTTAATTATCTTCTAAGTATTATGGTAAAGATAGGCACTTTTAGGTGAACAAGGAGATCTAGGAAAAATAGTCATAGAAATATGATAATCATGGAAAGCATCTTATCAAAAGATATTCTCCAAACTTAACTCTTTAAGACAAATCCAAGAGATAAAGGTTATCATCTCATATAAAAACCTATAAATAGAAGGGGTCCAAGACGTAAACCCCCAATCCAATATTCTCATAAATACATATACAATATATAGTTGTTATTTTTTCTCTTAGTCTTAGTTATCGACAAATGTTCCCGTCATCATCATCATTTAGATCTACGATCCATAATCCTACGATCTAATAATGATTTTTGACACAACAGTTGGGCGTGTCAGGTTGGGAACTTCTGATACGATGACACAAAAGACTCGGAGTCAAGCTAACAACAATCGTGAGAAAAACGATCTCCAAAACACAGAGCACGAAGGATCTCCCACATCGGAAAGTCATAGCATGACTTATAGTGATCCACAAGTCCGCAATCAAGTTGAGAGCGTCGAACGAGAACAAGTTCCTCCAGGAATCTTATCTTTGTTCGAAAATTTTAAGGAGATGCAAAAGTCAATGGGAAAAACGATCAAAAAAGTAATAATCACTTAACTATCTCCTCCAAAATTTCAACTTGGGCTCAGAAAAGAAGAACGCATCAAAAGAAAACCGATTGAGAGCGAGATTCGTTCAATACACCTTCCCGAAGACGACCCAGAAGATCTATGATACTAACTCAATCGTAAATATAAACTCGACTCTAAAAAGAATACGAAAAGTCGTACAACATGCTTGATAAGTCGGACAACCCTAGACAAAGAGGATGAAGCTAGCTCGAAAGATCAAGGTTCAATCTTAAAAAATGATCAAAGAATGATCAAAATGATAAAGCACCTGATAGATAAGAAGATGGACAACTTAGACAAAGAAAATAAAAGAAGAAAGAAAACTCTCTCCTTTCACCAAGAGAATTCTTCAAGGAGCACCACCAGATCGATGTAAGAT
Source organism: Drosera spatulata (assembly GCA_035668315.1). Classification (NCBI taxonomy): domain Eukaryota; kingdom Viridiplantae; phylum Streptophyta; class Magnoliopsida; order Caryophyllales; family Droseraceae; genus Drosera; species Drosera spatulata. Next base: position 40,146 of record JAOVYX010015742.1, on the reverse strand, counting down.
GCCATAATTGGAAACTTACGACGAAACTACTAATTCGATTTCGCAAATGTAAAATTTTGAATCCATCATGGGCATCAATGAAGCCAATGAGGTAATCATGTGCAAAGCTTTTCCTATTACCTTCAAGGAGGCTGCGCGTGCGTGGTTTAGTTCCCTCTCTCCGACTTGTGTAGATTCGTTCTCGAATTTTTCTTGGATATTCTCTAAACGCTTCATCAGCAGTTGGGGAATGAAGATTACTTTGCATCATATAGGACAGTTCTCCCAGAGACCAGACGAGAAAATCTCCGACTATGTAAAAAGATTTAATCTTTCTGCAGTAAAAGTCGAAAAGGTTAGCAAAGAAGAGAAAACTGAAGCACTCATCAATGGTTTGGAAAATTCCAACTTGTTTTATCAACTAAATTTGAAATTGTCATGGAACTATAATGATCTCATGAAAGAGTGAAATAAGCATGAAGGAGCCGAAGCAGCATTAGCTGCACGAGAAAAAACCAAGGGGATAAAAAGCCGACTTGGATCTCAGATTGACTCCGAAAACATAACCGAACTGGGCGGTTCGGAATATAAGATAAAAGAGAAAGTCGGAACAGGATGAAAGAAGGAAGGAAACCAGAAATCATATTTACGTCATACACACCTCTTAATGCTCCAAAAGTGAGGTTTTACAAGCTGCATGCGAAGAAAACTTTCTCGTCAGGACACCAGAGAAATGATACCTAAAGAAATTCGTAAAAAACCAAGGTCGACAGGGAAAGGAGCAAGGACGATCATCAAGTGAAGGAAAACATCATCCGTTCAAAAGAGAAAGAATTCGGTAGCCGCAAAAAGGAGAAGACGAACACAGACCCACGCAGAGACCGATGATCAATGTTATTACAGGGGAACTCCCTCCAATGGAAAATCTCTCACTTTCAGAAAACCAAATCAGGCGTGTAAGGTCGGTAGTTCCCGAACCAAAGAGACCTCAATACGAAACTAAAGTACGTTTTGGGCCTCACGACAATGAAGGTATTTCGATGTGCAGACCCACTAATTGTGCCTCTTCATATTGGGGATTTCGATGTGAAAAAGATATTAGTTAATACTGGATCATCGGTCAATATCATTTACTTTAATACGATCAAGAGAATGAGATGCGGCGAAAAAGATTTTCAACCATGCAAAGTTCCCTTAGTCGGATTTATTGAGAGTACAGTACTTCCTAAAGGACATTTACCTTATCCCTGACGATAGGAGATGAGAGAACACAAGAAAGACTAGGACTCATATGGTTAATATCACTGTTGTAGATCTTCCCTCATCATATAACGAAATATTAGGCCGACCTTCAATCGCAGACATGAAGATAGTGATTGCCACAGGGTGTATGATGATCAAATTCCTAATTCCGTTTAGGCAAGGAAAGATAAAGGGGGATCAAAAAGAATTTTGTCAATGTTACTTAGCAACACGGAAGCAAAACCAACTTGGACGACTTTCTCAAGAAACTATGCAGCTATAACTTGATCCAAGGGAAGAAAAGAAGGATCCGAAACCAGCGGAGGAGTTGGTACATATATCCTTACAACCCGGAGATAACTCAAAATATGTTAAAATAGGGTCATTCCTTCAAGAGCCTCGGTCCGAGTTGATCATCTTCTTAAGGAAGAACTCAGATGTCTTCACCTGGCAAACCTCGGACATGCCCGATATAAATCCTGAGGTAATAGAATATCGGCTCTCAATCGATCCAGATATGAAACCCGTCAAGCAAAAGAAGACACTTCGCTCCAAAAAAGAATCAAGTCATAGCAGAAGAAGTTGAAAAACTCCTCGGTGCCAATTTCATCCGAGAAATAGACTATCCCTGTTGGTTGGCTAACGTGGTAATGATAAAAAAAACCAATCACAAATGGAGAATATGCGTCAATTTCACTGACTTGAACAAGACTTGCCCAAAAGATTGTTATCCCTTATCCCGAATTGATCAACTAGTTATCTCAACCTCAGGGCACCAACTACTGTTATTTATGGACGTCTGCTCTAGATACAATTAGATTTTCATCGCAAAAAAAGATCAAGAGAAGACTTCATCCATAATAGAGCAAAATACCTACTGTTACATAATGATGCCTTTTGGTTTAAAGAATGTTGGGGCAACCTACCATAGACTAGTAAACAAAATATTCCAACCGATGTTGAAGACAAAGAAGGTCTATGTAGATAATATGTTAACTAAGTCGATCCGAGCTCAAGATCATCCAGCCGACTTAGCAGAAATATTCAGCTTGTTGAGAAAATACAACATAAAACTTAATCCAACGAAATATTCATTTGGAGTTACCTCAGGAAAGTTCCTTGGATATATGATCACAAATAGAGGTATTGAGACCAACCCGACAAAAGTGAAAGCTATAATAAAGATGGGACCTTCCAAAACAAAAAAAGAAGTCCAAAAACTAACAGGGTGTTTGGCTACGTTGGGAAGATTTGTCCAAAGGACCTGAGAAAACTCTTTCCTTCTTCAAAGCTCTTAGAGGGGCAAACTCCATACTTGAATGGAATCCGAAGTGTCAGGAGACGCTCGATTGATCGAAAGCTTACCTAAAAAAAAAATCCCTTTGTGGACAAAACCGCTAGAAGGAGAAAAGCTTTACTTATATCTAGCATCTTCAGAAGAAGCTGTCTCGGCTATCCTAAACCAAGTTGAAGGTACTGTCCAAACACCAATCTATTTTGTTAGTAAAGTACTTCATAAAGCCGAAACAAGATATCCAAGAATAGAAAACGTAGCCCTATCATTAATAGTTGCAGCTCGAAAACTAAGGTCTTACTTTCAACCTCATCCCATAATGGTGGTAACTGACCAACCACTCCGACAAGTACTATATAAACCAGAAACGTCAAGAAGGCTCATAAAGTGATCAGTCGAATTAAGCGAGTACGATATAACTTATGAAGCAAGATCGGCCATCAAAGTGCAGAATCTGGCCGACTTCCTTGTAGAATGTAGATTCGATCCTGCAGTACCACCATCTGAAGACGAGTTGCAAACCAAATCAGAAAAAGCCATGTGCATAGCATATACAGATGGTTCATCTTCAATCCGAGTTGCTAGGGCAGGAGTTTTGCTTAAATCCCCGGATGAATGGGAACTTCTTTGTTCAGTCAGCTTCAATTCAGGGCTACAAACAATATAGTTGAGTACGAAGCTCTAATCACAGCATTAAGCATGGCAAGGCATCTCAGAATAACACGACTATATGTGTGTTCACATTCTGAACTCATAGTAGAAAAAATATCAGAAAGATGTGAAGTAGGTAAAAAAAAAAAAAAAAAAAAAACCTATCTAGATATAAAAAACCTCCTAAAGACATTTTCAAGGGATTCATCGAATTCCAAATTCGATAAATCTATCAGGGGCAGAATGGGACAACAGATGCGCTCAGTAGAAGTCCCGTAATCACAAATGTCCCATATGATCGGTTATATACCGAAGTAATCCCAGCTTCAAGAAAAAAGAACAATAAGCTTATTAGCCCGGTCGTTTTTAAACTATCATGGATGAATGACATAGTTCAGTATCTTAGGGACGGAATTCTCCCAAAAGACTACAGATCGGCACAGAAAGTAACGAGAAAAGCATCATATTTCTTACTTGTCAACAATCAGCTATACAAAAGATCTTATTTTTCACCCTTGCTTAAATGTCTTGGTCCGACCATATCTCAATTTGTCCTAAGAGAAGTGCATGAGGGCATATGTGGAAACCACCACGGGCCACGCTCCTTAAATCAAACACCCCCAAACTAATAAACAGACAAAGATATAAAAAAGGAATTAAAAACACTCTGACTAAAAGGCTCAATGATACTAAAGGACTATGCACAGAAGAACTCCCCATGGTTTTATGGGCTTATCGAACTACACCAAAAAGGACAATGAGAGAAAATCCTTTCACCCTATCGTTTGGAGTTGAGACAATGGTTCCGGTCGAAGTCTTAGAACCTTCTGTCCAAGTTCAAAATTATGTTCTAGAACAGAACCAAACCCGAATTCGAGAAGAGTTAGATCTCTTGAAAGAACATAGGGAAATGGCATCGATTCAACAAAGGGCTTTCCAGTAAAGGATAGCTGGGTGCTTCAATGCTAAGATAAAACCTAGAAGTTTTCGACTAGGAGACGTAACACTCAGAAAAGTCGAGTTTGGAGTACGAATGTTTGGGGGCAAGCTGACCGATAAATGGAAAGAACCCTTCAGAATTTCCTTGGTACTTGATCAAGGGACATACAAGCTAACTCGGGCCAAATGAATGAGTACTCGAAAAGACGACCTAAAATTCTATATCCTTAGGAATTCTTTTCTATTTGTTTGTAATTTTTCATTTGATTAAAAAACAGTTTCAATATTTCAATGAAGTTTTTTTACAGCGTTCAAGTTAAAGATTTTCAGAGTTTAGACCCAAGTTGAAGAAAATGTGATGAAGTCAAAGGATCCAAGTTAAAAATGTAAAAGATCATTAACTCGGGAATAAGAACCTAGACTAAATCACAATTTTTAGGTATTCGAGTTAAAAAGGTAAAAAATCATTAACTCGGATAACCTACACTAGATCATCTCATGAGAGATGCTCGAAACCCCACTTGGAAATTCGAGCTGGCCAACTCAGAGAAGACACCAAGTAAGGATCCATAAATGGACCTGAAACGCATGACTTGGAAGTTCGGATCAGAGTAAAAATCTCTGATCTGAAAACGACACCAAGTCGGTTGCTCCAAATAAGGGAAAACTAAGAAAAAAGATTTGAAAACTTCAGTAAAAAAAAAAAAGTATAAGATCATTGAGTCGAGACATCGAAACCAACCATCCAAAAGGACTTCGAAATTCGAGTAAAAAAAGTAAAACATCATTGACTCGAAGAAGACGCCAAAGCCAACCTTCTAAAAGGACTTAGGAAATTTGAGTAAAAAAGAAACTTTTTTTACTCTTATAAGACACCTAAGTCAGCCATAAAGAGGATCCGGGCTGGAATTGAACTTCCAATACGGCGAAGACAATTAAACAAATAAAGAAGGAAAGTGATCCAAAGGCCAATTCAAAGAAGGATTTATCCAGGCCAATTCAGATCTCTACCAGGACTCCAACCTAACAACCAGCACAACGAGACATCAAATAAGAGACAGTCTATTATTCACAACATATCAGGTAATCTTAAGAAGATGACTTTAGAAGTGTTATCATTAAAACAAATTAAGAGGATTGTAGCAAAGTAGCATCCATCAGTTGAAAGTTATGATGCCAAAAGTTGAGAGATTTCCCAAAAACTTCAAAGACGATTTGAGACGGTAACCCAACAAAATATCACTAGACTGAAATAATGAAGGTATAGGCCTTCATGTCGCCACCTTACTCGGCATTGAAAAGGATGAGCTTTCAAAAGTTGCTAATGGTAAAGAGATAATTGAAAAGGACGATTTTCCTAAACTTTGGGTTACATATGGTGCTCAAGGAGTCGTTTAGACTTCAACCGCCATTCCCAATAATTTTAATAGAAACTCCAGAGGATTGCAAAATCTGGGCATATGAAACTCCAGCAAATACAATGTCATTCATTAACGTGAAATTGCTGGGCAGGGATCCAGTGAGTCGGAAGGATCCAGATAATTTCGATCCTTGAGAGATTTCTAAACAGCTCGATTGGTATCAAAGGATTTAACTTTGAGCTAATACCATTACGGGCAGGTCGGCGACGCTGTTCTGCCTTCCGCCACTAGCCTAATTGTGCTAGCACTTTGTCACGGGGTTAGATTCTTGCAACCCGTGCGGCACTCAAGTTACTCACACCTTCGCTTAAGCTCAGCCTACTCGTCACCCAAAGATGATGTTTGTGAACGCTAAGAGAGTTTGGACTTGGAAACAAGCTTTGTATTGAGGACACTTGGAAGTTTACAAGGCTTTGAGCTTACAAGAATGTGGGATTCCTTGGATGGTTTGGGATGGTTTGACAAATAAGCCTTACATCCCTTTATATACACCTCCATGGAGGGTTCTAGACTTGTCCATCTAGACTCTTCCATATTCTTCTCCTATGTACAAGAACACACAAGAACTTCCTAGAAAATTCTACCTAACTCTAGGGAATTCTAGAGAATTCTGGAGAACCCTAGAGTTCTCAAGAAAACTCTAGAAACGTATAGAATTGTCTAGAGAAATGCGGAGAATTCTAGACAATTCTTCGAGGCGAACCTCATGAATTAGCCCGTCCGTGACAACTTGCAAGCCTCTTGCATCGTTTTGATTGGAGTTTGCCCTATGGGATGTCACCGGATAACATTGATATGACCGGAGATCTAGGATTTATAGAGTAAAAAAAGGTTCCCCTTGTGCTGGAAGGAAGTCCCAGGAGGGTATAACTGATTATACACAAGGACCTGCTCTAAGTATCTGGATGTACTAAAGTTGTGGTGCCTAAATAAAAAGCAGTAGGTTGTAAAGCTTGTCTCAGTGATGGACTGAACACTCGACAATAGTGTCTTGATATGAACTACTACTAGCATCAGACACAAGCCCTTACCAAGGTAATGGAGAAAAGATGGAATGAAATAATATTTATGCGTGTTCCAAGTAATTTCTTTGTACTTACCAAGTTATGTTTGCAGCCGAATCCACGCACCCTCCCCCCATAGGAAACAAGTCAGTCAGATACTGCTACATAATTGCTGGGAATTGGTTGGGTCATGATTAGATTTACCTCATGAAAATTAGGGATGATACTTACTACTACAATTCTATTGTATTTAATTCATAGATATCATTAAAAATATCATTTTACCTTAAAATTATATCCAGTATGAGAGGTCAAAGATCATAAGAAGAAACCAGCAAAGATATATGAGCCATAACCATCGAAGGACACTTGACCAAATTCTCAAAGAAAATAGGATGAGACAGATTGAAATTCATAGAACGAAGGAGAAAACAAGGGAGGTAGAGAGATGGAAGTACCTGGATGCAAGAAGATACTAGCTCAGAGAACACGGTATATAAAGCAAGGCTCTCTTTCAATTGCTCAAATGCTCACACTTGTTGTTGCAGCTCTTTCAACATAATATAAACCTGTTTTCTTTGAATGAGGCATAAAAAAAAAAAAAAAAAAAAAAGCAGTAAACTTCATTTTGGAGTTGAAATATGACTCACCCGAATCCTGAAACAAGGAAAGTTCTAGGAGATTCTCCTTGGATTAACACTCCCACCTTCACGTCAGTTCAGTTTGTAAAATACTAGAGAAGGCAACGAATATGAACATCATCATCATGCAACAATTGAGAGTTCCTGCTTCTGTACAGAATATCGCACATCATGGAGAGTCATGCATCATGGTGATTGGTGAAGTCCTACTGCTAAACACAGTACTAAATAATATGTCAAAGGTTCCTGTTTATGACAAACTCTAGCTTCAATAGCTAGGTTGTTGGGCGAGCTGAGTGATTTGTGTCCACAGACTCATAGACACCAGCATGACATCGCTAACATGACAGTATAACCAACCGACCAAGATCATCCCCATGCAAAGGGACAAGCACAACAAATAATCGAATATGCCACTCATAGATTCAAGATGTTGAATGCGTACATTGCATGATACTAAGGCATCTTCATGATAGTGTGATAAAAGGTAGATTCATGTGATCTCACTGTCAAGAGATGGCATGAGAAGATAGAAAAGGTCGCCATGAAGGGAAGACAGACATCAAGGAGAACAAAAAAGACAGCAACAAGAAGGATATCCAATTCCAAGGGATAATCCACAGTGTATGCTAATGGCATGATGGGTTTATTCTCGATAGAGGAGCTATATAAGAGGCGGAGAACCGATGAAGAGCCAAACCATGGATCATACTAGCGATGTATACAAATGAATTATAGCTTGAAGTGTACGATGATAAACTAAGAGCAGTGTAGTAACAGGGCTTCTCTTCTTTGGCAGGGTGTGGTTATAGTAGCATTACATGCATGCACGCAATGCAACCTTATGTGGTTGCAAAAAGAAGCTTCAAAGCCATGGCTTGCCAAAGGAGAGCTGCCCTGTTCATGCTCTAGCTCTGTATAAGTGTTCTGCTTGAACAAACCACCTTGCAAGAGCGAAGGTAAGCTTCTAGCAAGGATTTGAATTTCAAAAAAAGAATGATACTGTATCAAAAAGTGGAATGCTGGAAATATTTGCAGGCTATATTCAGTTATCAGGGAGCTACTTTATATGCTTGTTTTTGTGTCTTTGCATGGGCGTACCAGTGCCTGTGTGAGAAATTTTGGAACAATCGAGTTTGGATATCCAATGAGTTATTGCTACATTACAAAAAGGAAGCTTCATATGCAGTGAAATCATCCGAATAGACTGATGTAAGGTAACACTCTTTCTAACACAGAACAAGGTTCGGCATACAAGAATTATACCACGCTATATGCCTGTTCTATGTATTAACTTAAATTTATATGCATGAAACTCACTGAGAATCTAATCCTTTTGCAGGTAAGTACCTGAAGTCTTCATCTCATTTTGTAGCACCTTAAGCAAGAGATTAACATCATGATCATGATCATCTCCCTTGCAGATATCCGTAATCTGTTTTACTGCACCTGGAAGACCTGCACCTGGAAGACAGAGAAAAAATAAGTAATGCCGTTGTCACCTGGCTGATCTCATTACTAGGGAATAATTTTCTCTCTAAAATCTGAAAATAGTTATCTTGAGATTCAAAAACAAGGGGTGCATGGTTTTCTTCACTCTGGATTTCAAATTAGTTGGCATAGACTTTTCACAGGTTGAAGACTATAAAAACAGTTTGCTCCATTGCACTTCACATTTTCCTTATAGCAGCTGATATCCATGGATATACATTATGCTAATCCCACGAAAAATCAAGACTCATGAGCATGTGCAGCAGAGCAGCTCTACAAACGACAAATGGACTTGGTTTAGGAGACTTTCGCCTCCATGATTGCTGAGCACTCAAACAAAAAGTCTGCGTTGAAATGACAATTGTACTTCAGCCAAGGTTTTAGATCTCGGATATCTGAAATCGGATATCGAAATATATTGGATATCGGATGATATATGAGAGATATACCTGAATATCGGATATAGCTTGGATTGGAATATAAATGAACGAAATATAATAGTGAAATGTTTTAAAAAAAACCTGCAAAATATGTAAAACCTAAACATAAAAGATTGAAAACATTAAAACTTTGTTGTTTTGTGAAATAAAGATTAAAATCTACTCTAATCTTCATCTTCATCTTCATCTTCAATCATTTCTTTTCCATCTGCTTAGTCTAACTCCGATGTTTTGTAATCATCTACGAGTGATATGTCACGCTCCACTTCCCCCTCTGATTTATTAAAATGTTTTTTAATGTATTTCAAGAAAAATTTACTTTAAAAATATTTTTTACCCTAAAATAGGCTATGATTTCAAAAAAAAAAAATATTATATCAAATGATATATCACTATATCGGATTTCGGACGATATATCGGATTTGACCAATATATCGGATGATATTGTCTTATTTTTTTCATATCGGATTAATTATACTATATTGTATCGATGGGGTACCCAAAACGATATATTGGACGATATATCGGTCCATATCGAGGATATTTAGAACAGTGACTTTACCATGTTAACATGGTAGACCATCCAAAGAACCACTTTGTCTAGAAACTATACATTTAAAATTACTTTTATGTGCCTAAGAATATTTAGTAACCTGTTGAATCATGACTAGCATGCTCAGATGGACCATCATTCTACGAAACAAATACTATGCTTTATCAAGTCAGACACTTTCAGGAGAAACTAAGTGTGATAGCAATTCTTCAAAAGAAGAAACAAGGAGGATCTTTGGCATTATGAACATTGCCGGCCACCACGGCAAAGTCTTAAGAAAAGAGCTTTTGTTGCTTTCACTACACTTGTACTTTATACGAAGTTCATATGATCACAATGACCTCATGAACTATATTTGGAATTAGTAGGTGATGTTATGAACTGGAGTTTCAGGCCCAATTTTACCTACATCAAAGTAAAAACACTCGCACCTAAGATGGTTGATGTTCACTTACCATCTTGAGCGTCAATGTTCAAATCCGGTGGATGCTAGGCGTTCATGTTTGGCCATATTTTGACTCTTCGGAGCACATGTTTATAAGAAATAGAAACTTCATAGACATATCCAGTGCACAAAAGAAATAATAGGACGACAATATATATCGATATGCACACCAAAGACGTAACCATCAGGCTGATGAATAAACCTTACAATCGCCAATCGCCATGTTCCTCTTCATGATTGATCTATCTAACATGGACAGCCGTAATTAAATCAGAAATTCATCAATTATTCAAAAAAAAAAAAAAAAAAAAGGGGGGGGAGGGGGCGCAAAAAAGGGGGTAAACCAGAACCCTGAAGAAATTGTTAGACTGATCATAAACTGATTTTCCTTAATTGATTTTATCCAATCAATGACATACTCCAATTTGGTAATTTGATTGCCCAATTGCCTCACAAAATGGTCCACATGAAAAGTACTTGTGCTGAATTGAAGCTGAAGTGGAAAACTTCTGATTATACTTCAAGCAAAGGGATTGCCACTATAATTGACTCGATGAAAGCAACCAATAAAGTAGTCCAAACGCGAATAAAAGGAATGCAAAGAAGACATTCAATCAAAAACAAAGCACACAATGCAGTCACCTAGAACAAGTGATGCCTCACAAATATGCCTTCATGGTTGCTGTCCAACACCCTTTCACCATGCCCAACAAGGAGCTCCACAAATCATCTCCAAACCCACCACTTCGTCTGCAGCAATCCGAAGAAGCTTTGTTACCACGACCGCCACCTCTTTGTTCCCGGATGCTCGCTTCACCAACCACGAGTCGCTTCCTCCGCTCCAGGAAGCGTTTGCTGAGTTCATACGAGCTTATCCTAAGTACTCGGAGACATATCAGATAGATAGGATTAGAGCACTTGAATACCACCATCTCTCGCTCTCCAATCACGTGTGTCTCGACTATATCGGCATTGGCCTGTTCTCCTTCTCCCAGCTCAACAATGATTCTAATCCCGTGTTGTCTATGATTGCATCTACTTCCATGACACCGCCACCAAACAACTCGGATTTCCCGCTATTCAGTTTATCTTACAGCTCAGTGAACCTGAAGTCCCGATTGCAAGGTGAAGGCACGGAATCGAAATTCGAATCAGCAATAAAGAAGAGGATATGGGACTTCCTGAACATATCTGAAGATGACTACTCGCTTGTTTTCACTGCTAACAGGACATCAGCTTTCAAGTTGCTGGCAGAAACTTATCCTTTCAAGTTATATAATAAGCTTGTGACGGTCTGTGATCATAAGAATGAGGCAGTGGAAGCATTGATAAGTAGCTCAGAGAAAAGAGGAGCACATGCCGTGGCAGCGGAGTTTGCCTGGCCAAGACTTAGACTTCTATCCACAAAGCTCAGCAACATGATTGTAGGTAAGAGGAAGAAGAGGAAGGGCCTGTTTGTGTTCCAGCTTCAGTCCAGGGCAACCGGAGCTCGATACTCATACCAATGGATGCGAATGGCACAGGAACACGGGTGGCATGTCTTGCTTGATGCTTGTGCATTAGGAGCTAAAGACATGGATAGCTTTGGCCTCTCTCTTTTTCAACCAGATTTCCTTGTTTGCCCTTTCTACAAGGTTTTTGGAGAGAACCCATCTGGGTTTGGATGTCTATTTGTGAAGAAGTCTTTGGCGTCTATCTTAGAAGCTTCGACAAATGCAGGAATAGTAAGCCTTGTCCCAATGAAGAAACTATTCTCCCCAAGAGATGAATCTTCGGATAGTGACACTGAGTTTGATCAAACAGCAGGCTCTTCTATGGCAGGCGAGAAGCAGTTACCTTCATCTGATTCATGCGACCTCACCGCGAGTCGAGTACCTGAATCAGAAACAAGCACTGAAATCATAAGGAAGAAGGAACCTAGTATTGAATGCAGGTGCTTGGATCATGTTGATGGTCTAAAACTAACAATGATAAGTAACAGGGGAAGGTACTTGATCAACTGGCTGATCAATGCTTTGCTGAAGCTGCAGTATCCTCATTCAGATAAGGGAATACCACTGGTAAGAATATACGGGCCGAAAGTGAAGTTCGATAGGGGGCCAGCATTGGCTTTCAACGTATACGATTGGAAAGGGGACAAGATTGAGCCGGTCCTTGTACAGAAGCTAGCTGACCGGGAGAGCATATCCCTACGTTGTGCATTTCTGCAAAATATCTGGTTTTTAGACAAGTATGAAGCCGAGAAAGGACAAGTTCTGGAGAAAAGAAAGTTGGAATCAATTGGAAACGAGAACCATAGTAGCCGCGACAAAGATCATCCTGGCATTGAGGTAATCACAGCTGCATTCGGGTTCTTGGCGAACTTTGAAGATGCATATAGGCTATGGGTTTTCGTTGCTAAATTCTTGGATGCAGATTTTGTTGAGAAAGAGAGATGGAGATACACAGCTCTAAACCAGGAGACAATCGACATCTGAAACACGACTCGTTCTACAACGTGCTAATTTCTGCCATCAAATGAAGCATCTGTCAACATATCTAACCGAAGAATATGTCCATCTAATTTCTCCATACGACAAGCCCATTATTTCTCTTCCTTTTGGAATCCTGGAACATATCTAACTCCTGTACCAACTAGTATTGTCCCTTGCTGAGTTGGGAAATGGAGTAGCTCTTGTACTAAGTTTTCTGAGCTTTTGTTGAGTGATTTGTTCAGTTCTGGAATCATGAATACGACCTAGCTGAGTTCCTGAGGCTGGATGCATTTTTTCGCGGACGACGGGTTCCAGAAATCTTGCATTCCTGCGCCATATAACGCATGCAGTTCCGCTTTGTCCCAACATCTTTCCAATACAAATCTTTCATTTGCAATTCAAGACATGTCATCACAAACCCGGTCGATATCTGTGATTTCGAATAGGTTCATGATCACTTTCCTAGTTACATGATCTTAACAAATCGGACACCGCTACTTATCATAAACACCTTTCCTTGCATACCATACATTTGCTAACGATACTCGCAATGTAATTGGGTTCACCCAGTAACAACAAAACAAACAAGGCTTTCATTAAACCCTAGTGGATAACTTTGCATCAAAGGGATAGATAGAGATTGGGGAATTTCATTGAACACCTTGTGTGCATGCTGAGAATCACCATAATTATGCAGAGAAGGAGAAATTGTGGTCAGCAAGAGCGGGTTTGCGCTACAATGCGGATGGACTGACCCGATTAGGGTTTGCTTCATCCTTGAAATGGGGGTCACTCTTCATGCATCACCATTCACCGAATCAAACACATCAAAAAACACTCAACGGTGAGTGCAGCTATATCACAAATATGATCAAACTTACAACTAAATCCGTATTCCGTGTGGAATAGTACCCACGGCGGTACGACTCCCAACCGCGAAAGCGACTGACCGACCGACGGGGAGAACATACAGAGAACATCGGGAGTTGATGAAATATCCACACCATAAACAAGACCGCGCCTATTTGTGTTCTTGATATTTGAGAGAGTTGGATTGAAAATTCAATAGTTTTTTAACGATTTAGGGTGCATTTTTGTTTTTTTATGGATATAACTTTTTATATGATTATTTTTATTAAATTTTTTTGGTTCTTTATCTTTTTAAGGATTTTTTAATTATAAAAATAAAAGAAAAGAAAAAACACATGCAAACTGCCGAGGACCCAACTCCAATTCTGTGTTTGGCTGGGACTTCCAATTTTTGTTTTAGTATGATTGTGTTTTCCAAAATTAAGAACCATAAGGAGAAAATTAAAACGTAGAAGGGATGAATTTCATTTCTTTTAATATCCTTAGGTTCCGTTAAAAATACAACACATTAAGTTCATATTTTAATGATGATGTTCACTATGTCACAAGTTATTTTATTGACCGTATATTTTTATATGAGAAAGGAGTATGAAAAAAAAAATATGACATAAAATAAAAAAATATGAATATTTTTTATAATTTTATAAAAAAAATTACAACATGAAAGCGTTAGTAGTTTTTATTGGACATCCAAGTTAGAGGAATGCGATACTTTTTCGTTGGATGGAGAAAGTAATAATTTTATTTGACATAATGATTTTGTTTTTTAATTTTTGAGTAATCCTATTGAACAATTCCTGACATCGTACATTACAACTTTTGTCCAGTTATATTCCCTTCCTCCCACGGGAAGTATAATAATACTATTTTAGTCTAGTAATTTTTGCAATATTTTTTTTTTGTATTATTCAACACGTAATTTGAGGGATTTTGAATTCATCTAAATGATATGATTTATATTTTCTATTTGTCCACAGTTATAATACATAACGTTTACTATCATTAATATGTCATGATATTTTCTTAAAAAATAACATTTGATCGTCCTATAATATCGATCAAAATTTTTATTATCATTCATGTCTGATAAAAAAAATGCAATCTTTTTAAAACGGAAGAAATAAAAGATTTATCAAGTTAAATTTTAACCGACATAACGAGAACATATATACTGTTTAGTATAAAAACAAAACTCTTAACTGTGTTATTTTTAAAACCGTTTAATATGAGACGAAGAGAAGTAGTACTCCCTCCGTTTGAAAATATAAGCAATGTTTGACTTGTTAGGCAGATTCATGTGTGTGTTAAATTTATATGAAATTTAATAAAAAAAATATTTTTTAATGATAGTGAAGTTTAATGTAACAGTCGTGAAAAGAGATAGTGAATATACGTTATCAAATTATAATTATAATTGTTTTGATTTTTTATATATAAAAAACTTTTAAATATAATATATTATATATATTTTAAAACGACGTAAATAGAATTATTTTTGTTACTTATCATGAAACAGTATATGACTTATAAACACAATGCCCTGATCTTAAACAAACATATTCGGATCACCCAGCACAAGTCCGGCACCTACTGTCTACGCCCTTTTTGATGAGTTGCCGAGAAATTCGAACTTGGTAAATGGAGATACCAATGCTCCTTCTCCTCCTATCTGTCTCACTCCTCGATCCCTCAACCTCCACCGTCCGTCATCATCAGTCCCCAATCCCTTGCTCGGCGTCGCACCACAAGGTATGCTCATTCCACATTTCATTGTTTTTTTCAAAACCCTTAAAATCCCAGTGTCTAAGATTTGAAATTGGTGCATTGTTTGATGATTGTGTTTGGTGTTGGTGTTTAGATGAGAAGTACTATGATAGGTCGTCGGGATTTTTCAGATGCAGAGATGGGTCGAAGAGATTGGATAGATCGAGGGTTAATGATGATTTCTGTGATTGCCCTGATGGATCTGATGAACCGGGTAATCTTCCCTTTCTGGTCGATTGGTTCTGTTGTTATTTTGTCATTGTTTTTTTGCGATATCGAGGTTGTCATTAGATCGTTTCTTGAGGTTTTGGTAGAGTTGGTGTTTTGTGTGTAAGAAAGGGATGTTGAGATTATAGAAAGTGTTGCACTTATGTGTATAAAAGTATTGTAGAGTGGGGGTATTTTCACCCTATGTGTTAGTATTTGTTTTTATGTGAACCCATGTTCTACATGATGCTATCGAGTAAGATGTGTTTTCGTAGGTAGCTTGAATTTCTTTCTAGGGACATAGAGGAACATGTGTTATCCTTTGCCTAGACCGATTTCTGAGCTGCTTTTGAGACTGCATTTGGCTTTGTGGGAGATTATTTTTTAGTATCATACTTCGTCATGGATGTCGTGGTCCGTCAATTGGTAGGAAGGAAATATTTAGAAATGAATTCATTCGCTCGTATGACATCACATAATAACCCTTTCACGTTGATGAGGGGTTGAGGTTCTATCTTGCTGAGAAACCGCTGAAGAATCTTGAGGTCTGCCGTGATCAATCGCTAGACAAATGGCAATCTAGTCCTTGCTTGTCTCTCTGCTTTCGAGGCATGCCCCTTGTTATCCTTATAGGAGCTCGACCAACAATTGTGGTCCATGTGCTTTATCTAATGCGCAGATTGCGCATAGTATAGCTAATCCGTTATATTGTGAGGCTAATGCTATTACTGAAGCAAGAGAGCCTATTGTCAGATTCTAACAGTTGTTATAGCGGTGGCCCTTTTTTGCTCAGATAGAATTTTATTTGGCCATGTAGTATGTACGTATGTTGTCTGATGTTTTTAGTTTTGACTTGCAGGAACATCAGCATGCCCCGATGGGAGGTTTTATTGCCGAAATGTGGGTCATGTTGCCACTGTACTATATTCCTCTAGAGTTAATGACGGTATATGCGGTAAGAGATTCCCTTTCTTCTATAGAATATATGTGCTTCTCCTGTACATTTCGAGTACAAAGACTTGTATTGTTTTTTCAGATTGTTGCGATGGGAGTGATGAGTATGATGGTAAGGTGAATTGCCGGAATACTTGCTGGGAAGCTGGAAAAGCTGCTAGGGACAAATTAGCAAAAAAGATCAAAACATATCAAGATGGGGTTACACTAAGGAGAAAGGAAGTTGAGCAAGCCAGACAAACATATGCCAATGACAAGGCGGAATTGTCTAAGCTGCAAAACAAAGGGAAAATTCTCAAGGGTCTTGTTGAACAACTGAAGGGTAATTTTCCAAAACAATAATTTTCTTGTCAATCTCTGCTTATTTGGAGACTGGTTCAGAGGCTTTCAGCAACAAACTTGCCGCAGATTACAATCTTGATGTCAATCCCACTCGTATCAGCTAACGATTACAATACCTTTTTACAGAGTGTAAAGAACAAATAGAGAAAGAAGAGGAGAAACAATGGTTGGAAAGAGAAAAGGAGGAGGAGAGTATAAAGGAAGCAGAGAAGGAGACTGAACTGGAAAAAGAAGAAGAAGAAGAAGAAGTCGAGAATGGCAATGATAAGCATGTTCAGGATACTGATCATGATGTGATTGGAAACTTTGAGCATTCTTCTGGCCAGGTTGGTGCTCGAGATGCAGACTTCTTATACTCTTGAGTAAAACCGAGTAATATATGCTGCTTGCAAATCTGTGCAACTCAAGCTGTCAAATCTCACAATAAATATGTTTTAGTTTGTTACTTGGGGTTTTTTTTTTTTTTGAAAAGAATTTAGTCAAGAGTTTGACTCATGTGGTAGGGTGGTGAAGAAGTTCGTGAGAACTCAGAAGTTGAAAATGATGCTAATTCCAGCATTGAAGAAACTACAACGGATGAAGTTGTTCAGGTTAGGAAGACACTCTTTTGTCATTAAACTCTTCTTCCTTCCCCTTTTGATAAAAGATAAACATAGTCGAAAAATTCCTTTTGCATGTTATGGACCTTCTAATTTTCATGTTGTTCATCACTCATCAGGTTGAAAGGAATGATGAGGAGCTTAAGGATTTGTCTGTTGATGCTACCAGAAGACAGGTACGTCGCTTCAAATAATGTGTTGGTTATTCTATGATTCCCTGGAATGTATTACTGCTAGAATTCTGCCAGTTATTTGTTGGACACCGTCACACAGCATAAGTTCTCAAATGTCATAGATGAAGGACCATGCAGATAGTCGGATAAGCTCAATAGTTGTACAATGGCATCGCTTATATGGTGCTGTTGCTCCCCAGTCGCTTACCCATCTGTTGGACAGCATTTGTTGATACAGTGATATCTACCGACTACTGAATTATTAAGCAATGCCTTTTTTCCTGCTCCTTTTTATAGGAGGAGAGTGCTGCACCTGAGAATACTGAAGGTCTGTCAAAAGAAGAACTGGGTCGTCTAGTGGCTTCTCGTTGGACAGGAGAGAGTACGGGACAGAAACCTGGGGAATCTAATTTCTTGAATGATGACGAAGACGATGTGCTTCACAAGGAAGATCATGGTTATGATTCAGAGATCAATGGTGGCAATGATGATGACAGTGATCAAGGGTATGATGATGATCACGATTTTGAAGATCACATGGATGAAGATTCTTCCGATGTACATGGCATTTCAGGTTCTTCATATGGCGCTGATTCTGAGGACGAATCAATCTTATCAGGTCCAGAATCCTTTGGATTTTTCGCTGAATTTATTGCTTTGTATATTTGCAAACTCATTGTGATTTTCTAATTATGTGCTAGATGTAACAGCATCAAGTAACCCATCTTGGCTGGAAAAGATAAAGAAAACGGCGAGAAGGTTGTTGAGCTCCGTAACTTGTTTCAGGCTCCATTGAACATAGCAGGTACTCTTCGAAGCTGTACAATCTGGTAGTACTAAATATTGGTAGTTTTTTATGTTGTTTGATATATATATATATAAAAGCACTATACAATATTGAAGGTTCCCCCAAATTCCACACCATAAAATTCTTGAAAAATGGAAAAAATGAGAAAATGTCGCTAAAAATGATTCGATGTACCTTTTCATCCACTAGTGGTATAAATTTATAACTAAAGTTATAAATTTATCACCAAATAGTTATTTTGAGGTATAATGTACCTATATGTATAATTTCATTTTATTTATTACTTTAGGTATAAAAAGATTACCTATTGTATAATTGTCAATATTGTATAGTGCTTTTTTATGCTTATGTATCCGTGCTTGGTTTTTGATAATTGACAATATCATAGATGCTGCTCGTGTGCGCAAGGAATATGACAAATCCTTTACCAAATTATCTGAACTACAGTCGAGAATTTCGAGTTTATCTCAAAAACTGAAACATGATTTTGGTGAGTATGTTGTGAAGTTTTACTATCAATAATTTGGCTTTTGGATTCTGTCATTCTGTGCATTGTTTCTACCAGCACTGTTTTGAAGGCATCAACTTCTTATAGGGCCGGAGAAGGTGTTCTATATCTTCTATGACCGTTGCTTCAAGAGCAAGCAGAACAAGTAATTGGAATTTCTCTCAACCAGTTTGATCTCCCTCTCTTTTTCTATATGTATATCCAATCTGTTCAGTCATTGGTTCGGTTTCACTTGTGTTTTATCTGTATGTGACACACTCAAGCTTTATTTTTTATCAGGTATGTATACAAAGTCTGTCCATATAAACAAGCTACACAGACAGAGGGACATAGCAGTACTCGATTGGGGTATGAAACTATGCTTCGGCCTTAAAGTCATCGTGTCCAAACCTAGTTTAAAGTTGTCTCTCACTACTTTAGTCTGCTCATGATTGGCAATATTGTTACAGCAAATGGGTGGACTATCATACATAGGATGCGTAGATTGTTGCATTAACTTGTTTTTTTTTTTTTTTTTTTGTTAATAATAAGTTGATGCTTCTTTGTCTGTTACTCCTCGCATGTTTTTTCTTTCTTTCCTTTCCTTTTGTTTTTTTGAAATAGGCGCTGGGAAAAATTCGAGGAGTCGTACAGAGTGATGTTATTTGCAAATGGTGATAGATGTTGGAATGGACCAGATCGGAGTTTAAAGGTATGTATTATTTGCTTCATGGCCTTTTTTTCACTCGGGTGGGGTCCACATACCATTTTATCAATCTTTAGTCATTTTATGCATGGATGCCAAGCAATGGTGAAAAGAGTTGTTCTGGTGTGGTGGTCAAGTCAATGTATGTAGGGTGATCTGAAACTACTGGCGTCAGCTCTTCTATCTTTTAATTGTCATTTCTTGTGTTTTTAGGTTAGGCTGAGATGTGGTTTGGAGAATGAGATTGCCGGCATAGATGAACCAAGCCGTTGCGAGCACTCCCTTCCTCCTTTCTTCTTCTTCTTCTTCTTCCTGCGTCTACCATCATGCATAGTTTAGATTTTCACTTGGTGTTTATTCAGGTATGTTGCTGTGCTGTCCACGCCAAATGTATGCCACGAGGAGAAGCTGAAGGTATCTATACATTTGTTCGGTTGTTGGCGTGTAGCAGATGCTCTAAGTCACTCGAAGCCCACCAAGTTTGTATTTGGTGTAAACTTGTAATCTAAAAAATCCATGTTCTTGGTAAAGTAGTGCTTGGAAGAAGCTATCAGGGTACTAAGGCGAGAATTCCTCTGTGTCCGTCATAATACGGACCTTGATGGCTGATGCCTCTGGGTATATTATATGAATAACAATTCAGATATTATGCTAATTTGTGGAATTTGGCAGGAGTTGCAACAAAAGTTGGATGCGTTGAACAAGGACCAACGACCGAACCACGATGAGCTTTAGAGTACCTTGGATATACGGGCCAAAAGTTTTGGAGACCGAGATTGTTTTTGATATAGCTGGGATCGCTTCAAGGTAGATGGCTGCTGTGACCTCCATTTCTTGATCTCTTGAGCTAGATCCTCATTTCTTGATGCCATCCGTCTTGGCACCCGACGATATTTTTCTGGCCTTCGAGGAACCTGTTAGATGACGAAGTCTGCAGCGTTCGAGTTTGTTTTGCATGAGAGTGGTGACATTCTGGAATCTGCTTAGAGCATCGGGGTCAGAACATAATGAATGTAATACAACACTGTATTATTTAATATATATACTTTCAATTTTGTATTATTTCTAACGATGCACGAAAGTTACATCACATATATAGAATCAAAGTATATAACTTAAATTATGATTAGTTTTTCACTAAAATTTTACGAAAAAGTGTTTATTATCAATTAGTCACTTTTTTGAAATTAATTTACCATTTGATCACACCCATTTTATCAATTAGCAATTAATCATTTTGAATATCTTTTTATTTTTATTTCATCATATCAAATCTGATTCTTTTCAATTATATCTATTCAATTACCCGTTATCTTGTCTATATCTTCACAATTGTCTCCGCCTCCATCACATTGAGATCAACTTCTTCGATCATCGCCCTTGCACGACACCTTTCAATTTCTCCCACGTTGATTGATCGATCTCTGTCCTCAAAGCTCTTTTTAATAGATGCCGACAACAACGACTTCTCTCGACGTCGAGACCGTCAACTACTTCGTGGAATTCAAAACAGCCAACGTCTTCTCGGAGTTCGACATTATCTTCGTCGTCAGCGTAATCGGAGACGAAGACGACGAAATCGATACAACATTGTCGGGGATTTTATTTCTGATCTCAAGGTCTCAATGACGATGTCGTGGGGGCATATTGAGAAGGGGAAGATAAGGGGCATATTGAAGTTGTGAGGGAAGACGTAGTGATTGTGATTGTTTCCAATTGCACTGTTTTCCTTGATTTTATTGTGAGGGAATGTACTGTATATTGAGAAGGGGTATATTGAAGTTGTAAGAAAACATACTGTTTTTCATGAAGGATTTGATTTTGTTGAGGGTGACGTACGTATTATTTTGCCATCAACTAAAGCGGTGTATTATATTTAGTTTATCGTCAACTATAAATGCACTTTTTGAGAACACTATTGGTGACGACGTATTGTAGATTCCAAGGACGGACGTACATGTTGTTCATAATTGTTGTGTCTTTGATTAAAGAATATGTATCTTTTTTTGTGATTAGAATAATCTGTATTAGAATCTTGTAAATTGATTTTAAATCAGATATGTTTACTTATATGACTAGATATAATTAGATTGTATTTGATTTATCGTTAACTATAAATGCACTTTTTTGGGAGCACTGTTGGTGACGACATATTGTAAGTTGCAACGACGGACGTACTGTCGGTTAGAGTTTGTGAGGATGTTGTTTGTAATTACTGTGTTTTTGATTGAAGAATATATATATATTATCCTTTTTTATGATTAGAATAATTATTATAAATTGATTTTAAATAGGATATGTTTGTTTATATAATTAGTGCATTAATTATGATTATGAACTAATTAATAAAAAAAATCTTGATTATGATTAATTGATAAATAAAATTAAAAAAATAACCAAATAAAAAATACTTTTATAAAAAAAATAATATTCAATCACCTTAAAACACAAATTAAAATTCATCTCCACCGATGTGAGATTTAAATTGTCTTTGGGACCGAGAGTGTACTTGTTTTGTTTTTTATAATTTTGGTCTGTTTTTCATAATTTCGATCAGTCGCCGTGCTCACCGGCGCCGTGACTTTTCCGGCGAAACAGCTCGCCGGCGACGACGTTCCATTTCCGGCGAACCATTCCAACACAAACAAACAGCCTCCATCGACTACATTTCAGCCGACGCCGATCTCATCCCTCGTCGATGCATCGAAACCCTAAATGTCCCAAAACGGAGTCTCAAGGTATCGTATCTGTCTCTCTCGATCGCGCATTTCATTTTCCTCTCCGCGTTTCATTCGGCATTGTGAAGACGCTCATTGTCGTCGCATTGAATCGCTAGTGCACGTCTGCTTCTGTGGTTTCGATGATTTAGGTTTGGGGATTTGATTGATTGATGTCGGATTTGATTTAGAATTGAGTTAGGGCTAGGATTCTGGGGAGAGTTGAGAGTTACGTGAGATTCGAGCGAGAAGTCGCTGCGCGATGAATTCGTTGATCTATGAGCGCTTGTTTTGCAGAAATAATAATGTGAAAAATGCATATCCCAACAAATCTGGTTTTCTTCCAGATTTCGTTTCACCTAGATTATTTACATTATTCATAAGTACGTGAAGAAACGGTGATAGACGATATAACGAGATAGTTGGTACGTAAGTGTGTACAACGGTGTAATTCATTGAGTTATCAATGGAATTATTTCAGAACCTGATTTCACGTAGAGTTTTGATCCTGCAAGTGCAAAGGAGATGATATGCTTTTGCGGTGAGCATTTTGTAGAAGGAATTGAGTTTTGACCCTGGAATTGCGAAAGAGATGCTATGCGTTTGCGGTGAGCATTTCGTAGAAGGATTCTTCGAAGCATTTTGCGAGGAACTCTGGGTCCTGGATTATATCTTTGGCCACTATGACTTGAACATCTGCTCTTTTTGCATAGGTTACAAAGTAAATTGCGATTGCCTGGAAAATCGAGAGCATACCGTGTTAGAAACTTGGGCTTCGGATGTTGCATACTTGAAATGCAGCATTTATGCATTGATGCCAATAGTCATGGAGTTAATTTGAAAATGGATAGTTTATCTGTTGTTGGTTTAGAGCCCATCATAAAGAGGCATTTCGGTGGAGCTATAATAAACTGTATCTGCATGTAAGTTGAAACCCATCATTCAAAGTAAGATGTAAAAGCAAAAGCAATGGAGGTGAAGAGATATACTTGGGGAGTAGCAGAAGCGTTTCCCCTTATGTAAGTTACCGGGTTTCCCGCAATGGCAACTTCCTCTTTCGGACCCATCAGATTTGAACATTGGAATGTTGTGCCAAGTAGGTACCTCTTAAGAAGCCAAGCCGCTACCTGCATGTTTACATCATTGAAATTCCTAGTTTAAACTTTAAACATTTATGGGCAAGAGAATAAACAAGCTTATGATTCTAGTGTCCTGGGTTTCTTCTATTGTGTGGTTGGTGATGTGGAAGTGTGTGAGTTACTGGCTTAGCTATGACTTAGAGATGTATCTTAACCCTCTGTTTTTTCACTAGTGGAGTTCCCTTTTCTGCTGCATGATGAAGATGAAGTTTGGTGTATGCTGTTTTTTCATTATTCTTTTTCGCTTTTTTTGTTTGATGACTTTGCAAATGCGTGCTTCCTTGGTTTTTGCTGAAGTGAGATTGGGTGTTTGTGTAATTATGCTGTGGGTTTATTGTGGTTGCTTGTTGCTCATTATTCTTATGCTCTCCTCCTGTTTGGTTTTATGATTTATCACATTCTTAATCTCCTTACTGTGATTTGCAGCAAGTAGATAGAAAGGGCCTAGCGAGTGATATCGGAGAGAGGGCATATGAGAGCTCGCCTTTGATCCGAACAAGTTGGATGTCGAGGGAATGGGGAGGTAGGTCACATGAGCTTCATAGGATTGTTTCTTTCGACCCATCATTGATTTGATTCTCTTGACGTTTTCTAGGGGATGGAGCTCATCTTTGCTTCGGAGTACCTTCATGGGTACCAGAACTATACCAGACTTGTTGCCCCAGCCAGAGAAGGTACTGCATTGTAATAACTCCGATGCCTGGTCATACCCACAAGAGAAACCAACACAATAAATCATTAAATAAACCAGCTTTGTTACCCCTAATTGGTGAGCAACCTGTTATCTTATGGCATCACGATGCTTACTAGAATTAAAAATGATGCAGTATCCTGAGGCAAAAATGAACCTGCAAAGTTGGAACATCTCGCACATTGACTGCACACATGCCAGTAATTCGACAGTTGCGTCGCTGGCTTGATCTGGTCACATAACCAATAAACTTTTGTAATAGGAGATAAAACGATAAGTTATTTGTAACCACGATATTACAATCCGAGATTTTACATTGCTGAATGCTTACAATTGATTGATCGCAGGTACTTGGAGAGAGCACTGGATATCAGACCCAGGAAAACATCATTCACAGTCTGCATCAGAATACATGAAAATATAGGTAACTGTTATCCCCGATACTAATTCTAGTATTTTACTCATTGATTCACTCTCTTCAAACAATAATTGCTTTTAATAATCGCTCATGAATAAAATCACTTAATTGCAATTTTGACATCAATAGCTAAATTAGCTAGGTGTGCGCTACCAGGGAAAAAATGTGATTGGCTTTAGAAGAGTCTTAAATCTTAAACTTAACTACAATTATATAAGTAATTATCTTTTTCCTCAATCGTTTGGTCACCTCCGGCTTCAGCCCAATTCCTCTGGTCCATACAGGTTTGAAAGTAACATTTTCTGGAATTTCTCACCACACATGTGGTATTTCTCATCATGTGAGAGCACATACTTCTTTCCAGAAGAGTTGACTTGATAATAAACAATTTTCTTCCTAATCATGTGATCAGACTTGAAACGCTCGATATTTTCTGATTGGATCAGGAAGCAATATCTCTATTGCTGCAATAGGGGTAAGATTTTGTCCTCCTCGTTCCCAGCACTTGATTGGATTATGCGGGTCGTTGCTTTTGCCTTTGAAAGCATGGATTTCCCACCTCTCTCTGCTGGTGTTGTTTACAGAGGCCAAATTGTTTACCCTTGTCGTTTGTTATTCAACCAGTTAATTCTTTTTCTTTATCAGTCTTCTTGTGACCTATGAAATCGATGGCTAATTGATGTTAATAGTCAATAGCTATCCTTTTTGGCCCTGAACGGATGCAAGAAAAGCTTGGATAAATAGGAAACTTGTGCTAACTGATCCATGCAAGAAAATAGAACTTACAACATCAGGAATGTTTTTCCTCAAAGCCTTGAAGTCCCCTAGCTTGAACTTGACTATAACAATCTTCCTAGGCCACTGCTCCACTCCATCTCCGCCACTGATCACGGTCTTCTTATCCTTCGCCCACAGCAACCGAGCTCCGAGTTTCTCCGAAAACTTCAGGGTCCACCATAAGCTCTTCCGTCCTTTCTTCCTCGGACGGATTGTCTTCTTCTCACCACTCCCTGTACTACTCTTTCTGTCTGCGCTACTCTTTCCATCCTTTGGCTTCTCCGGATCACGTTTTGAGTCTTTCCCGAAACATGCCAGGAACATGGAGAACAATGCTGCCCCGTCACCAACCGAGTGATGGACTCGCCACACCAAGCAGTCCAAGCCGAGAAGCATGTAGAGTTCCCACAATGGCTTCTCCTTGCTCATTGGTGTCGATACTGACAAGTCAGCTAGGTAAGCGTTGACGGCCTCTTCTTTTTCCTGTGCTGTCGCGGCAATGCCTTTGTGGTGGTGGACGATGATGTGGTCGTCTATGTTGATGGGATGTGACGGCTTTTGCCACCGGTATCTTCCACGATGGTCTTTGATCATGACCCTTGTGAACATAGGGTGTTTCGTTATCATTGAGCTGGCGAACTGATTTGATGGCCTCAACGTCGATGGGATCACGTAAGCCAATGGCACAGTGCATAATCGAGCCGACCTCCTTGCGATGGTGGTAGATGGGGGCATAGGGCGATGGTGGTGCAAGAATGGCCTCTTTGTTCTCCATTTTCACAAGATAATGATATCAAAGTGATTTGCAGAATATGTGTATTTATAGGAAGATAGTTACAAAGGGAATGCACTAATCGTTAGTAAGTTGCCCGATCTGATATGTTTAATTATTACTCAATTGATCTAGTATGTTCATATAGGATAGGTCCAGCACTAACTTTCTTCTGTTTTCTTTAATGAACTCATTATTTTCTAGTTACTCTCCAACACCTCTCGTTTTACTTATGTTTATAATCTACTTGATAGATTTTTGACTAAGGTGCTGTCATATGCTCTTAAACCCAATCGTTTTCATGTAGATTTTGTTATAGGCATTCGATTGAAGATGACCATAACTTATTGCGAAACATTTTTTGAGATACACTAAGGTTATGATGGATTAAAAGTTAAAAACCGAATTGTGAAACATTTTTTGATATACATTAAATCATTTGTAAAGATATTGCGTATATAGTGTTTGTTCATTAAGGTGATTATAGACCATCTGGACATCTATTGGGGCTATTCATTAACATCTATTAAGGTGATTATATTCTGTTTGTTCATTAATGTGATTTATTACTTCCAATCTATGTAGATTATCCAGTTATCAACATAGAAACTTATGAGAGTCTAGCTGAACCTTGGCCGGCCTATTAGTGAATATGGTTGCCATTGGTAGAGCTAGTTAAGGACTGAATCAAGGAAAAACAATTGATGTTGCTGTTAACTGTCTGTTACAATCGATTCTAGCAGCACATTTGACTAGTTATGAAGGCACAAGAAACAGGTTCTGAGTTTTCTTGGATTTTCTTCTTAAGTTGTAGAATTAGTCGTTCGTATCTTCTGAACCAACCATTATGTTGCGAGAATCAGTTGCAACAGCATTTTGGTTAATGATACAGCACCAACGATGTGTCGTTATATTAATTCCATTGTCAGCTAAGCTTATCATTCGATCTTATATATTATTTAATCATGGAGAAGCTAGAGAAGAGGTGATTGACACATGTAACCGAAAAATACTTGAATATGTAGTTGCTAAGTAGATAACTTAAGGTGGGTTATTTGACATCGATCTCTCATCTCTCCCGTTTCTTTTCTCAATTTTGTAAAATCCAGGCTCCTAGTTAACAAATAATACTACCCCACAATCTAATCTAACCTACGACGAAGAAAATGTGTGCCACTCATGTAAGGTTTTTTATGTATACGTATGATTTAGGTTTCTATTAGGTAGGGTAGCAAGCTAGCTCCGTAAAATTGACCTCCACTGTTAAAAACTTGTTAAATTATTAAATGAATTGAAAATAAAAAAAATATTAAGCTTGTTTAAATATAGATGAATTAATTTGCGCAAAGTCCTGCTCGTGTTCAAACTCGAATGGAATGGCTTGAAAAAAGAATATTACTTTTAATAGATTCTAGAAAAAATAGAGGTGCCATGTTTAATTATAACTACCAATGCTTTGACGAATTAACTATTGATGTAAAAAGATGTCAACATACATAGTGCAAACTCCCAAATGTAATTTTTGTGAAGTAATCCAACAAAACCAATCCATAAACTTTCACGTGACCAAGAGAGCACCCTATATTTTTACTAACTAAATCAAATTTTACCAAGCTGTTTAGAATAGAACAGTCAATTTTCCTGCAATGATCCTAACTTGAAAAACTCATCAGCCAAACTCCTGACAGCATCACATCAATAACCTCCGCCGCCGCCACCAACATCCCCGGCCACCGCAGCCGCCGCCAGTGATGCCTGGAACTTAACCAGGTGGTGATAACACTCGGCTGCCGTCGGCCTAAGCTCAGGATTCTGCTCAAGACACCTCTTTTCCAGCTCCCGTATCTGTTGAGGCACAACTGATCTCATCAACCCACAAGTCCTCACCAGCATTCCAACGCCCCAGACATCAACCTTCACTCCGTGAACACCTCGCCCCATCTCGGGTGCAGACACCGTCCCTGTCTCAACATGGGGGCACAGCTGTGGCGCCCCCACGGCATCCTCCAGTCCCGACAGGAACCATTCTTGGGAGTGATCAATGCTGGTGTTGCTGTGGCGCAGCACTTTGTCCCATGATAAGTCCCTGTGCATGAATGATAAGTCGTGTAACGCGACCAGAGACTTTGTAACGTTTTTAAGGACTTCTATGAGTTGGTCTATGCTGCTTGGTTTGGATTTGTAGCCTTTTGGTTTGAAGGTTAAGGAGAGGTCGGGTTCGGATTCTGACCAAATGTACTCGGCATGTGGGATCCGGTTGTCGAAGTACTCGTAGATCTCTTTCACTGCGACATATCTCCTCTTGTTCGGGTAGTATTTGGTGACTGTGTCAGGTGTCATCTCAATAATGTGACCGTTGCCTAGGTCGATCCTGTCATAGTCGCTGTAGGGAACCGAGGGACTTATGCTTTGGGTTCTTGTGATTGTGCTGATCCTGTCTGATAGATGGGCTAATAGACCTGCGATTCGCCAACATGGCACCAATGCCTTGACACGCTCAGCAGGGACACTGAGGTCCACGGTGTAGAGGTCGGTACGGATGACATGGTCTGGCTGATCTGGCGATCGACTAAGGGCACAGAATGTGACAACTTGACCAACCGCGTGGTAGCCAAGGATATATGGTAAGTCCTCGTACGTCCAAAGAGTTTTTTGGACTATCGTTGAGGATGGATCAATATGCCCTTCCCTCACTTGATCAGTCTCTTCTCCTCTCCATAGGCAGAAGTTTCTGAGCAATCCGGTCAAATGCGGCCACTGGTATTCTTGAAGTGACTCTGACGAGGGCGAAGATGACAATGATGATGGCTTGCGAACAAATACCATAGGAACCGAGCAGAACTTGGAGATGACACGGTTTATGCAATCATCCCAAAGGGCGATTAACGAGTCTCTGTTCATTGCCGTTGGAGCAGTGATGCTTGGTGTGGATCGGATGAGTGAGCTTAGGATGTCGATGGTGAAAGATCGACAATCTAAGTTGACGTCGTTTGAGGTAGTGAAGAAATGTTCCTTCCCTTGTGGCAAGTCCCTGTACATGTCCCAACGGAGAGCCAAGCGGAGGTCTTCTGGTGGCGGCTCTTGTATATGCCATGAGAGGTCAGACAAGTCCGGTAACGTTGATGGTTGAACACGAAGGCGTCCCATGTAGTGTTCCGTCGGATCAGGGAATTCAGGTTGCGATGCAGCTGCTGCATAACAATATCACAAATTTAAAGGCTGGTTTTGTGTCATGTATATTATCATGACTAAGGTGGGCATGCAATCAAATGTGCAACAACTGATATCTACATCGCACGATTGTATACACGTCCTTTTTGTGTAACAACGACATCCTTCTAACAGTCCACGACAAGAAGATATCTATGATCGATCTAGCACACAGCTCATTGTTGCTGCTACAGCAGGCACTCTCCCAATATATAAAACTTCATATATTAGGTTGATCAAAGGATCTTTCCTCTAGAAAACCTTTTTGAAAAGTTCATATTGAATTCCAGTATTTATAGTACCTACCAGACTCGAGGCGGGCGGATGAAGAACTTCTTCGACCGAACACCTTGATCTGCTGTCCTGAGACGAACCTATCAACAGAGAAACCCTTGAGCACACCATCTTCAAATGCTTCCAATGAGCAAGCCACCATGGAATCGTCCAAGAACATGATCTCATCCGCATTCAAGAAACTTGATCCTTGAATCCTAACCCGTCCCCTATGATGCTCACCTTCCTCCGCCCACAAGCTCACCAACTCTTCCCATGTCATCCTTACCCTCCCAATCCTCCTAAGGTCCTTCGACGAGGAGGTTGATGATGTCGGCACCGCATCCATCTCCACTTGTTGAGGTTGATCATGAAACCCTAGCAGTGTTTGTGGAGAGGACTGTTCCCCTACGCTTGCGATCATCAGTTGTCTTGCTCTTCCTAGTGAGAACAAAGAATCCACAGCAAAAACACAAAATGAATGGACAAGGCGACGGGCGAACTGAAATGATTCTCGTTCATCTTTGGGAACATGGCATTTTATCATGCTTAAGGAGCCTTGCATATTGAAAGGATATATGGAATATATATCCAAAAATACATGCAATAATGGGAAGGAAGAAAACATGAAATTTTCGAAAGGCATATCTATGACTTCAAGTTTGTTTTATTGCTTGTTCAGGTCATTTTGTGATAGCTTCTGTATTATATCGTCACTCATTATCATAATTTCTTAATCAAGAGAACAACATTTGTAAATTATGCTTCTCGAGGTAGCTTCTCATTAGATCTTCCAAGTACATTTGCAGTGCAAGTCATATCAGCTCACCTCAATCAAGAATAAAAACAAAAGCCCATATACTGCAAATAATGATCTCGCACATACCTTGAGGTAGTTGAGCAATGTCATCAACTCTCAACGGAGGCGGCAGAGGTGGTGGAGGCAGAGACTTGAACCCAACTATAGGAACACTAGTGTTCCCTCCTCCACCAACATGATGTTGCTCGCCGGGAGACAACATGTTACCACCACCAACCCCCCTCAACGCCGTCGTCGCGAACATTGCACTCGACGTCGATGGCGATGATCGGAGTCTGGGACCCATGAACTGCGACAACTCCTGGAACACGTCCTCCTCGAACGAGGCCGGAAGCCTATGAATCTTCCTCTCGTAAGGAGACAGCCTAAAATAACTCTTGGCAACAACATTATCCCTTTCCCTTTCCCATTCGTACACTTTCCTGAACTCTCCCAACATGTTGTCCCACTTCGTCCCCGCCGTCTTCGCGTCCCTGTTGACTCCGTGTCTCTTCAGATACTCCGCAACTTCCCTATCCTTATCCGCCCTGCTCTTCCCCCTCCCGCTCCCCGTGCTGGTGGTGGACGTCGTCGTGGTCTGGTCCGGGCTGATGGGCCCAGTGCTTCCGCCCTGGTACTGGACCCGCCAAGCTCGGGCGAGCCACAGCATCTCGTGTGGCTTCCACACGGGACTAACGTATTTCCCCTTCCTGAACTGAAGGGGAGGTACGTTGCTGGGTGGTGGGGATGGGTCCCCCTCTCCCTGTCCCTCCCCGGGACGGGGAGAAGGGGAGGGGGACGATGTTGTTTCAGATGATGACGCCGCCACTGCTGTTGTTGGTGTTGCTGCTGTTGATGTCGTCATTGGGTAGGATGATAAGTGGGCCTGTTGGGCCGCCGTCGTTGGTGATGGGCTGAGTTGGACCTGAGGTGGCGGCGTTGAGACGACAAGTTTCCATTGGCCAGTATTGATCAGCCGGGGTCTCTTGGTGGGGCCGGAGCTGCCCGATGGGGTCTCGAGTATCGGCGGGGATGAGTCGAATTGGAGGGGGAGGTTTTGGGTCGGTGTTGAAGCTGATGATGATGATCCTGCAGCAACAGGAACAACGTTGTTGTTTGGGGTGGTGTTGTCTGCCATGGGTGAAAATGTTTTTACCTTTTTTACTGAGGGAGGAACCATGGAGTGAGAGGAGGACAAGGTTGGTTCATTTTGGAATTTGAGGGTTTTGATATTGGAACTGTATTTGGTTGAGGGGTTAGGGTTTTTGAAGGGTTGATGAAGAGAACGGAGATGGTGTTGGTTTGTGAGAGGAAAGTCAAGAAGAACTATGTGGACTTGTGGAGTGGGGGGCTTAACTTTTTGTTGAATAAGACTGCTCTGTCAATTGGGAAAAAGGGTGCGAAAATTTTCATCTTGGTGTTGACGGTAAAAATGTGCGGTGCTTTATGTGCAAAGTTGCAAAGAATGTTGAGGAGAGGTGAGGGGAGATTAGCGGTGGTGATCTAATCAAAAAACTTAGGTCTTGTTTGATCAGACTTAATGTTGGTCAATTTCAGGTTAAGTCAAAATATATTCACGATAACTTTAAAGCAACATTTTTTTTTTGATAAAATTATGTGAAATGATTTTTCTTAGTTACAGTACAACTTATATACTCGTAAGTTTTTATGAGTATTTACCCCAACCAAATGTATGCCACCCATCACACTCCACTGCATCTATCTAATCACTCACAATCTGAGGGATATAAGTTGATCCACAAAATCTCAAAACAATCTTGCAAAGAGTATCCTTGTTTCCTTCATCTTTTCCCTGGTATAAAATCAATTCTATCATAATTTTTTAACAGATTTTTTATTTTATATAATTAAATTTAGGATTAAATTATCTCGATAAACTTATGTTCGTCTCGTTAAAAACTCGTTCAATTATTAAATAAACTGAATATGAACAAAATATTAAGCTCGTTTAAATAAATGAACAAACATGAGTCAAATCTTGTTCATCTCAGCTCGTGCTCATGTTCGGCTCGATTAATTCGATAAGAGCTCGAGTAGAGCTCAATTTGATAAGGACTCGTTAAGAACTCGAATTGTATATAAAATAGTTTTATTTGTATTTGTATATTAAAAAAATTATATTTTTTATTAAAATATTATTATATATTAAAATAATCTAAAATATTTCAATTAAGATGAATTCAAATGAATCGAACCCTACACGAATCTAATAAGTCACTTAACGAACGAGTTTTTAAACGACTGAACAAGTCGAACTTTTAACTCAACGAACCAAGCTGCTCGACTCGTTTATAAACGAACACGAGTCGAGCTTGAGCAAGATAAAAAATAAAAAATAAACAAGCTGAGCCCGAACAACTCTTGTTCGCTCAAGCTCGGCTCAATTATCACCCCTATTCAAATCCATCTTTTTCATATTTTACATAATATATATTTATCACCTACTGTATCAAAATCTCTATTTTAATCTTTACATCTTTATATTAATAATATTATATATTCTTTACATCTTTATTTTCATTTTCACTTTTCTCTTTTCTCTCCATCGCACAAAACACCCAAACCCACACCAAACACCACCAACACCTTCTCCACATCACCGTCCTCGGTTCACGTGATTTTCCTCTATTCCGGCTCAACCACCACTCGAACCACCAATCTCTTTCGATTCCGATTGTCGGACAACCAGCGGGATGCCTTCGAGACATCAACCAAGCCACCAACGGAAAAATCGAGAAACGATGCAACTTAAAAAAAAATCTTATTAGTGATAGAGGCTGTAGTGTATCCTCAATTTTGTCGACTCACTATTCATAATTATACATAATAGATAATAAGGAGAGATTCTGCTGGAGGTCGATCAGTTTTTGCTTGACTCCTTTTCGTTGCCTAAACTACATAGCTTACCTATTTTTCGTAATCCAATGCAAGTGCTCTAAGATGAGCTTATAGAGAACATAAAAACAATAAACACACTAAGGCGGTATGTAGGAACGAAGGCTGGAATGGAATGGATTCCATTCCATATAAGCTGATCGGTTGACACGGCCGAAATGGAATGCTTTGTTTATGAACATAATTGAAAATGAATTTTAAGTTCACTTAATTTAATCAAAAATTAATATAATATTATTTAAATAATAATAATTACAAAAAAGTTAATTTAAAAATAGCCTTTTATTTAAATAAGATATAATTCAATTTAATTAAATTTATTTTTTTATGACTTTTGACTAACTTATTTAATTATTAATTACCTAAATTAAAAATAAAAAATAATTTTTTAATAAAAAAATAGTATTTCATTCTGTCGGAATGGACGAATCCATCCACCGAAGATCGAAATCAAAATGGCCTCATGAATGGAATTCGATTCCGTACGAAAAGGTGTATTCCGTCGAAATGGAGCAACCAAACAAGATTAGTTTTATCTATTCACGTGGAATATATCATTTCATTCTACGCTTCATGCACCCATATCCAACACAGCCTAAGAATTTGTTTGATATCATTTTTGTTTTTAATTTTTTATTTTTGTTTCACTGATTGATGAAAGAAATTGTTTATTTTTTATTCATATTTTTGAAACGGATGAAAAAGAAGTTGAAAACAAAAAAAATAAAAATACTTTCTTCATTTCATAAAGAATGCAACACTTTAACTTGAAGAAGAATTTATGTGTGTTAAATTTTATAAAAATGACTTATTTGTCTTTTTTGTTATATGAGATAGGAGTGAAAAAAAGAAAAGAAAAAAGAAAATGTAGTGGATGAGTTGATGCGATATAAGGTATCAAAAAATATGGATGTTTTGATAGTTTTATAGGAAATTTTTTTCAAATATGAAAATATTGTAATCTTTTGTGAGACATCTAAGAGGAGCATTTTGTTTCTGTTTCATCAAAGTATAATATTTGATATTTTTATAAAAAAACTTATTTTATGTGATAAAGTAATTGTGATTTTTATATTGGTTTTTCATTTTTGTTATCGATTTTATTTTTCACAATTATGAACATTAATACCAAATAGTCTCTAACATTTCTTAATCATAGATAGAAAATGATAGAATAATATATTTGTAATCAAAACCTAAATATTAACCAATTGATCGTGTCCTATTATCTTATTTATCAATTAGTAATCTACAAAAATAAAAAAAATTCAATTCAATTAGAAAAAGAGATCATTTCTAAAATCAAATCAAATAGATGATTAATAAATTAGATGTGATTTCTTGATAAATAAAATTAAAAGATAAAAACTATTGATAATTTACACATAGCAAATTACCAACACGGGACTTATTTCTCCGAGATACGAGCAGATGGTTTTGTTCATAACACCCCTTGTCAATTTTCAATGTTTCTGTAGTGAATTTTGTGATACTCCAAAGAGATACTCCAAGATTAAAAATACCCAAAGAATATCTTCTTCTTACGCCAAAAACACCGGGGAGGGTTAATGCTATAAAACGCTGTGTTCAAACAGTGTGGTTGTCTGCTCTCATCTGAGCACACTTTCTCTGCGGTTAAAAAGATGTGTTTAAGCACAGTAAATATTTTTGTTCTATTTTGACACAGTACAGATACATAATCAGAGCTCTCCGTGGCTAGGCTGTGTGTCTAGCGACCCAAAAAGAAGAAGAAGAGAGTGAGAAGAGAGTCCTCCGACTTTTCGCGTGAGTAAAGTATGGTACTTTAGGGGGTACTTTCATCACCACACCATTTCATTCCTCCCTTTCTTCTCCCTCCTTTTCTTCCTCTCTCCTATGATGTCTTTAAATTTTCCTTTTCTCAGAAGTTGACTAAAGAATATAATATTAGGATGTCTTTTGTTTTTTTCCCTCCGTCGCTTGCTTCACTGTATAATGTTAGGTATTTTGATCTAACATTGTATCAAGTGCTGGACTTCTATGTTGTTGGACTCTTATATTCCGAATATCTATTACTTGCAATTCTACATTGTTCGTTCTTGGTGTTATTTAATGTGCCGTGATACATTTTGGACGAGATTTTGGGTCTGTCTCACATCTAAGGCAAGCAAACGGTCTAGATAATATCATTAAAGCTTACGGATCTCAATTTGAGCTTTTGCTAGAAACTAGTTAATTAGTATCATAACATTGCAAAGAGTAAGGAAACGTGGTGTTGCTGCAGCAACAGCAACTAATTACTGTAATTAAAGAACATGCGGAGTAACTAATTAAGAACATACACCAAACAGCCAATCAATGGTACATAAACAAGGGTAATTTAAATTAAAGTGGCCTGTCACTCATTGTCTTTTTAAGCACAAACATGCAACATCATTTTCACAAGGCAATACATAAATAAAAGTGCTTTTAATTAATACTAGTAGATTCTTTCAACAAACCACCTTAAATCAACATAAATTTTGGGCCTACTCTGCCCTTGGTCTCGTGATTAGCTAACATAGCTATGAATCATGTAGCTCCATATATGTTAATGTTATGATCTCTCGACGTACCACACAGGACAAGTCAATATTCATCTTTTTTGCAGCTTCCACAGAGACCTACTCGTTAGGAAAAAAGCATATTAGACTTGGCTAATTACAAGACATAGCTTGGAATCACCAGGATTATATGTATATGTCATCAATGCAAAGAAACAAATACAATGTTTGTCTTAAAACAATTAAGTTTGTAATAAAGTGAGGAAGTTTAGGTTAACATGAGCCTAGGGAAGCAGTGGAAGTATATATATGAAAGGGGTAAGGACAGGTTGCACGCTGATAGTCATATATTGCATTCTATTGTCACGAAACTACAATTTACATTAACTGCAACCAATTTGATGTAATAATTGAAACCTATCCGTGAGAATATGAAACTTCTAAATATAAAATTACTGTTGTGATTGGTATTTCATTTTAATTTTTTTTGATAAAAAGTGTGTGGATGTAGCTAGGTAAGTAGCTAGCTAGGTATTATGTGCGTAGGGCGGCTGGGTAATCAACTTTATGGGCTTTAAACAGAAATGGTGCAGCTGGGTTCTGTGCATGCATGCCATGCACATATTTACATACCTCACTTACTAATTGCATACATATATATCCAAGTCCTCGCTGTCTATATGGTTTTCTCATTTTCCCTTTTGATTGTCCGATGAAAAAAGTTGAGATTTCAGATTTCGATGTGTAAACTCATAAAGCATGAATAAAGAGAACAATGATCAGTGTTCAGTTTTCACATATTTGATGGTCAAGAACAGCTTGCAGATGTTGATTCTTCTTTTGTTTTTCACTGTTTTGGGTTGGAGTGGTTTGTTAGCGTCAATTATCTTTATTATGATCGTTTAGAGACTCTTTCATTCATCTGCTCTATTGATTCAAATGACGCGGTGATAACTATTT
Organism: Drosera spatulata; assembly: GCA_035668315.1. NCBI lineage: Eukaryota > Viridiplantae > Streptophyta > Magnoliopsida > Caryophyllales > Droseraceae > Drosera > Drosera spatulata. The sequence goes on along the minus strand of JAOVYX010015742.1, from coordinate 3,468 downwards.
ACAATCCAACGGATGAACGGATAATTAATGTTCAAAAGAGACTTTATATTCGACCGTTCGTAGCATTTGCACTTGGTTAATATGTGTTCCTTAGGAGTTAAATTGACTTTTCTTTTCATAAAACTAGTGTATAACCTACGCGATGCGCGAGAAATGTCTTAATCTTATAAATGATTAAATTATTCATAAATTGATCATTTATATGACTATTTATCTTGATATCGTCAATATTTTGTTGGTTACGTATATATCATAATAGATTTTTTTAAAATTATTTTGATTTTATCGAGAATATTTAATAAATTCTTAAAATATAAACAATCAATGACACTTTTTTAATTTAATCTTGTTATAAAATGTTTTTACATGAGAATCAAGATATCTTTTATGTCAGAACGAATTTTGCATCTTTCTATCTAATTGATGCTCAAATTCATGAACTAACTTGATAAAACGAAATGAATATATGAAGAAGAAAAAAATGATTATTTTTTTTCTTTTTTTAATGAATTTTTAAATACTATAATGTGAAAAGTTATCACTTTTTATTCAATGCCAATCATGTGCAAGAAAAAACATGGAGGTAAAAATAATATTATTAAAATAACTTTTATATTATTTAGATATTTCATTTATGGTTGATAGTATTTTCAAATATTTTCATAAAATTCTTTAGGGTAAACAATAGGAATGTATATGTCTTCTAGAATATAATATGCATGAAATTATTAAGATATTTACTCTGTTTTTTTTTTTTACTGAAATGATTATACTTATCAAGTTAATCGTATCACACCATAAATCAGATCAAGTTGTTGTCACATGTGATATATAAATTTTGATTTTTCTTTTCTTTTAGACAAAAACTCTTCGTTTTTTGTAGTAAAATATTTTCAATTATATCATTTTCTCGCGATAATTAACACTAAAGAAATAAATATTTACACATATATTTTTTTCTTATGACATATATAAAGGGTTAATAATATCTATGAACTACAAAAAATGAAATATGATAAGTTTTTTTCATAATTATTTATGTTAATTATTAAATATATTGAAAATAAAATTATTATTGAACCCTTCACTGATAAATGAATTGATTGATATATAAAAATTAATATAAGATGACATATCATGGAATACCATGGGATGACAATCTGAATTAAGAATATATATTGATGTTATCTTAATCTTGAATTAAACTTAAAATTAGGATCTTTTTTTTTTTAAGTATCCATCATCTTTTTAATTATTTCTTAATACTCCATACGTCCCAAAATTGTTACTATATTTTGATATGCCACGCATGTCGATATAAAATTTGAAATGCGTATAACAGCGATTAAGCGTAGTTTTTTCGTTTATAAATTTATCGTGAAATATCAATGATTGTGTAAGTCATATATTTCAATCTAATACCTGTTACAGGACGATCATGTGTGATTTTAAATGAAAACGAGACTTATATTTATGTGTATATAATAATATAAAATATTTATATGTTACAAAATATATGGAACGAAAGTATAGATAAAATTTTACCGCTTTTTACATTTTTGGGTTATACTATCACCAACTTCTCCTCTTGTGCCACATCTAATTTGAACCACTCATGTAACAAAATTAAATAGATGTTGGCTAATGTGAGAACATGGATCATGCACGCTTGATACATTCTCATAATTGAATCATTGGTATCACATTGAATACACACACAAGTAACTCAGTAATGACACTAGCCTGGTGAAACCTACGTATATGTTTCTTCAACACAACACAAATTTTCTTGCATTGATTTCTCCTTGCTTCCTCTTAGTTAGTTCATACATTATTGAAAACACAATAAACAGTAGATCATAATTATGTGCAGCGTTCTCCTTTTCACAATGATATGATCACGGAGAAGGTTTAACTTAGCATTACATCTTCATGTCATAGTGTTACATGATAATAGAGACATATTCATATACTACTATTCTTACCAAACGTGCATGGACATAGTCTTTAACTATAATGGATACTCCCTCCGTTCCAAAATATAGAAAACTGTTTGATCCAACACGTGAATTTATGTGTGTGTTGAATTTATATGAAATTTGGTGAAAAAAGAATATTTCTTTGATGATAGTGGGGTTTACTGCATCGGTTGTGAGAAAAGATAGTGGATATATTGTATCAGATGATGATTGTTTTGCTTTTTTTTATGTGAAAATATTAGTACTAAAAATGGTATGTTACATATATTTTGAAACGATGCAAATAGATAATTGTTACTTATATTATGAAACGGAAGGAGTACAATATTTATTGTTATGCATCTGTCTTTAAAAGATCAAATGGAGTTGACTCCATGACGAAATTATATAGATACGTTTATTTCCTTTTCTTTATAATGTCTTCAAAAGATGTAGAATCTAATCTCAGGTTAAAGGAAAGAACTATTTATCAAAAGATGTAGAACCCTAATCTCAAGTGTGAGGACAGAATTATTTACCACTAATCTAACGTAGGTGATCCTGAAGTGATCCTTGACCTCAGGTGATGTATATATTTCGTCTTATCCAAACCTTATAAGACGGGATTATTCTGGATTGTTTTCTTATCCTACTACTTTACCTTTCAATGGTAGGAAACTGCGTCTCCCACTGGATCGGCACGGAAGGATACCAATGTTGGACCAGTTGGAGCAACAGCAGCTTAAGCAAGCAGCAAATGGGCTTGGGTGAAAGCCCAGTATATATTATAACCCAATTCAGACACTATCGTATACTCAGCCCGACCAAGGCAAGGGTTTGATAGTAGTCATGCATACAATACGATACTAAAGCAATTAAGCCCCTGTGGCAGTATGCGTCCTCGGTTTAACTCTTTACGCCTTGCCATCTATTTACTCAAATCAACTTCGGAGGGCACATTATGCGCTTAAAGGCCGCTATTAGTATGACAATAGCAACTAAGAACAACGTATTTGTCATACACACCCGCCACTGCTAGGTCGTGAGCTCGAGATCCTCCATGGACAAACAGAGATGAAGGAGAAGGATTGTAACAGGAAAGGTGGAGAATGGAATCGGATATCCAATAGGGTTTTACTTGAGGAATAAACCAACATTACACTAGGGGATGACACCCTTTTATATGCTTCTCAAGGAACCTATCACATATGTTACAGTATTATACATACGATCCGTTTCACTGAAAACTCAGATGGTAGTCGAAGTTTAAAGGAAAAGCACCAAGATGCATAGCCATAGTCTTCCAGCCAAATTGGAGAACTCTCATCTGTCTATTGTAAATTTCGATCTATGTCATCTTCCTACAGTGACACTGTAACGCCCCAAGATTTCATGACCAATACCTGTTTGACACGTGGCGTTACCGCCGCTCCAAAAGTCCATTCGAAGCAAGGCGACAAGATTACAGGGGGTTTAAGTATCAGAAACATAGGAAATCAAGAAATATCCA